>JAQIXO010000007.1:0-93284 GCA_034700305.1 Protaphorura armata
TCGTCGTGGGTTTTGGTTAATCTGTCGTGCGCTTTGGATAATCTGTCGTGCGTTTTGGAATTATCTGTCGTGCGTTTCGTTTTATTTGTCGTGCAATAATATATTTCCCAATATCAAGCATGTAATATTGATATTTTGATATTCCTTTTTTATGCCATATTCGTCCTTTTGATGTCTTTTCACTGTAAAATGATTACGAGAATTTAAAAATTCTCCTCTCAAACATGGAATTTTCAAAAAAAAACTGCAAAATTCAACTGGATAAATAGGGCATCTTGTCATTTATACAAAACTAATCTTTAAACTGGCACGTCATGTATCGTTTTCTAGGCAAAATAGAACGTTGATATTTTGATCAAAATTTCGAACGTCTAATATCAAAATATCAATTAATTTTTGATATTACATTCCCTAGTACTGACAGTGTTTCAAGTTTCAACCAATCAATCATCCAATCTCCAATCTTATAAGAGCAAGAGCACCAAACCAACCAATTAATACCAAATACCAAAGCACATAATTCTGAATACATGCTAGCTGACTGAAGTGTTAACCAAACTGTATTTTTTACGACAAAATCAAAATAATCCAAACAGAATAATTAAGATAAGATTTGTGAATTTGTCAAAAAACCTTTCACCTCTCCTCCTTCAAATCCAAATCAAAGGGTAATTTTCAAATTCAAGACTCAATGAGACGATGAATAATGAATAATTTCCACCAAGAAAATACAAATCTTTCGTAATTCCATCCAAATTCAGAATATTCCAAAATTGACAGAGAAACAGACAGCAATCTTTCCACACAAAATGGAAAAGAGAATTGAAAGAAAGCCAAAAAACGGACGAGAGTCCAAAATAAAATTCTTGAGCCAGCTCAGCACACGTACAGGGCAGAAGAGTCGAAGATTTTGGAATGCGGGAGCGGGTTCATTCAAATTCACTTTATAATCGTTTTCAATTTTCTATGCATTTTTTTTACTCTCTCCTCCTCCTCGGCAAATTCGAGTCATGATTTTTTTGGATTTTATCCAAAATCTTGACATTTTGAATTAGGCAATGGCAAATAGCAAAATTATTTCAATTCCATTGGCTTTATTAAGGCAATCGGGCAGTCCATCAAATTATGTTTGGCATGCATGGCATGCATGGCTCAGCAGACGCACGCACTCCCTGTATTTTTTTTTATAGAGGTTGGGCATTGGATTGGAATCTAAATCATCCAAATGCCATGACCGCCCTAACCGTATCCCAAGGATTGTAACCCCCAACATAGCGAGGCAGCAAGGTCAACCTTTGACTGTATTTACAATTTACGGATAAACGGATGCGGTGGAATTAAAACTCTATGTTTCATTCACGTGGCCATTGCATGGCGGGAGTCAAATTGACAGAAAGAGAAAAACCCTCCACCAGAACCGATTCCCAAAAAACGACAGGAAACAAAAAACTTTAACTTTATAATATTTTTTAAAGAAATCTACGAAATATTTTAATTGAGAGGCTCTGGACATTGGACGGACGATACGTGAGCCATCGACGGTACGGTGTGCGGTGCTTTCACTTCATTTTAACCGTTACACCATAATACAAATCGTAAGTAAATGAAAAATTTCAAAAAGGTCATTTTAAAATTTTTTACCAGTAGTTTCAACTCATTGGTCAAACAATTGTTTTGGATTTTAGTGTTATTGCGTAAAATTACACTAATATGTCACTTGTTTGAGCGAGACAATCTGAATGAATGGGTTTGGGTTGTGTCTAATTTATTTTCTGAATTGGGTTAAGGAGTTCCATTCAACGGTTCAACAAAACAGGTGACAGGAGGACGAGAAAGGATATGACACTAGAAGATATGGACCTTCTAATAAAATGTTTGAAATCCGTCGTTCATTTTGATCTAAATGAGGACAAACAATTTAAAACAGAAGTACCTCCGCCTGTTAAAATTACAGATCCAAGTAAGACATTATTTTTTGAATTTTATATTCAATATTACAGCTTCCATTGGGTACTATAACTAACAGAACTATATGAATATTCTATTGAACTTCCTGTTTGGAAATCCATTAATTAATTTCTGTTCATGGTGGTTTCCTAATTTGTAAATAAAAGATTAAATTGTAAAATTCGAAACTTTGCTTCTATTTTTAACTAAAGGTAATCTCAAATGGAAGAAGGGAGCTGTGACTCAATTTATGAACCGTCACCATATTGCAGTACAGAACAGTCCCCAAGACTTGATTTTGAAAGGGATGTTTACTGGCGATTCAAAAAGTAATGACCTTCCGACTTCGGCTCCGCTACCTCCGTCCAATAAAGTTCAAGATTACAGAAACCGATTCGGAGAAGAGACTTCCAGTAAGATATCGAATTTCTATAAATTGGCTCGACCGCCTTGTGCAGAGGTACCTGAGTCAAGAGTAAGAGTACAAGAGGATTCTAGCGACCTCGGAACTGCAGCGAACGGTACAAATTCCGGAAAACGCCAATTTAATTTCAGTAAGAAACCTCGACATTTCTCCCCACCAAGACTTCTTCCCACTGCATGTAAACCAGTAGAGTGTTCTAGTTCTGTGGATTCGGAATCCGTGGAGCGTAATTATGTCAACACCAACTTTACGAAACCGACTCTGTTCTCAACTGTGTCGATCCCGCCGGCGACGACGACGACACATGAAGGTGTTTTTCAAGGAAGTTGGAAACGGAAAAGAGATGACGAAAGCACTTCGGAGGCAATTGTTGTCGCGTCTAAAAATCAGAAAACAGATATGGTCGTGCTTGATGCATTCAAATCCGCAAAAGAACAGCTCGTAAGATTTGTCATATTTTGGACTTTCTTTGCAATGTTTTATTGTATGGAATATAAAATGGCATTCACATCTTTATTAATAGATTCTCAATGATCGAGCGAAGGGAATTAAAAGACCAACATTGAATAAGTCCCCAGTTCAAGGACCTATCGTAAAGAAACCACTTCGGGCACAGAAGGAGAACAGCCCTGACGATGTGTCGGAGAATCCAGAGTAAGTGCACGAATAAACAATTTATTTCAATCCACATTCTCTTAAAACATTTTATCATAAATACCAGAGTGCTATTTATATTATAAACAGAAAGTAGACTTATTAGGTATTCGTTTTTAATAATTCTAATTAAACTGTACAGGTTAGAATAACATATTCTTAATTCTAAATCATGACAGGGTCAATGAACTAATGTTGGATGAGCGGATGAAAAATGCTGATCCAAGAATGGTCGAGGCAATTTTGAATGAGGTCATTGAAGCGGGTTCTTCGACGGATTGGGACGATATTGCTGGACTTCGGGGCGCCAAGGAAATCATTAAGGTACGACAGGTTCAGTAATTCTACACGCATTGCGTGTTTTACAAGTTTTTCTATTTCTGTTCGAAATGGAAGACATAAATTATAAATATTTTCTTCATTTCTTAATTTTTCTCGAAAATTAATTTTTTTAGTGGAGAAGGGAAAAGTTTTCTCAGATTTCTTCAATTTCATTTTAATTCATAAAAATAATAAATATTTTCTTACAATTAATTCTTACATTTCTTAAGGTTTGGTAAAATTCGTGCAACTGCAAACAATACTTTCTTAAGTTCTATAACTACTGTGTACCGATAAACTTCATCCCTTCCCATTTTCTTTTGCAAGTATTCATTGTTAATACTTATCCTATTTTATAAACAGGAAATAATAATTTGGCCAATGCTGCGCCCGGATATTTTCACTGGTCTTCGTGGCCCTCCGAAAGGAATTTTGCTCTTTGGTCCACCTGGTACTGGAAAAACCATGATTGGCCGTTTAATAGCAACTCAATCAAAGTCGACATTTTTCAACATTTCAGCATCCTCCTTAACATCTAAGGTTCGTTGTAGGTTTGATTCTTATAAAGCGTAAGCTGAAATTCTTGACCTTAATAAAAGCAATTAACTTGCTAGTGATACAAGGTCGGATTGTTTTATAATAGTGGATTGGTGATGGAGAAAAAATGGTTCGAACACTTTTCCAAGTAGCCCGTGTGAAACAGCCAGCTGTGATTTTCATCGATGAAATCGACTCGATTCTGACTCAGAGGAATGACACGGAACATGAGAGCTCCCGAAGGTTGAAGACTGAATTTTTGATACAATTCGTGAGTTGGAACAATTTATTAAGAATGGATATTTTTCATTTTAATGTATAATTAATTGTAAAATTGTTTATTCTAAAGGATGGTTGCGGAAGCAAATCTGAAGATAGGATTCTTGTGATCGGTGTTACCAATCGCCCACAAGAACTGGATGAAGCAGCTCGTCGTCGCCTCGTCAAACGGATTTACATTCCGCTTCCGGATTCAGAGGTTTGAAGAGTTATAACTCTTCAGAGCTTGTGGAATAATTTGTGTTAGCCGTTCCATAATAAAATTATTATACATTTTAAAGGGTCGCCAACAATTAGTAGAACGAGTCATCGCTGGCCAGTCTGTGAAACTTGTCAAGTCCGACTACGAGAAAATTGCGGAGATGACAGAAGGGTATTCAGGGGCAGACATGTCTTGTTTATGCAAAGAGGCAGCATATGGGCCCATCCGTGACATTGGTGTTGATATTCAGGATATCAGTGCAGATAAGGTCAGGTGTTATTCAGTACTTTTCATAATTTCATATCGAGTAGTAAGAATAAATTGTGTTCTTTACAATTACACACAAGTTGAAATATTTACTCGCCTAGGCCGGCTAAACTACATTGCACGAACACACTTCCCAACTATAATGTATGAAAACACATTTCCCGAGCAGCTAACAAGGAATTTGAAAAACTTAATAATTCCAATGAAGTTTGATTCGTCCCTCGGGATATGTCAATTAATGAGAGTATTTTTTTATTTTATTTTTAATAATTCCAATAGTTTTATAAATGTTTACTTCCATCATATTCAGTGACCATGATTGACCCTAGAAGATTAATGCTATTATTGCTATAATTGTTGTGATTACAGGTTCGGCCTATGGAGCTCTCGGATTTTGCTGCTGCACTCAAGCATGTCAAGGCGAGTGTGATGGCTGAGGATTTAACACTCTACGAGAATTGGGACAAACAATTCGGTTGTCACGTTTAACTAATTCGGAAAGTTCAGATTCAGATTGACCGACTGTACATTATGTACTAAAAGTATGAGAGATTAAATCATTTTTAAAATTGACACTGGTGAATTCCATTTAACTGTAAACCTTCTATTCTCCGCTTTAAAATTTAAGTTCATTAATTTGTGCTAAGATATTTTTTTTTACTTTTTCGAACCCGCTGATCTTACAGCTACATTTTTGACAAAATAAATTCTAATTCTTGCTACTAATCGTTCGTATGTTGATAATTACTTGATAAAATTTGTAACGATAATCAAGGAAAGTCAGGGTATACTAAAATACACGAACAATAAGCTTGCTTTTCATTGCAGTAATTTTTTACGTTAGAACTTACCTAGTTTTATTCAACCTATAACTTTTAACTCAAAGTTCAAATTTTTGAGTTTTGTTCGTACAAATGATTGACTGGACTAAAACTTGAAGCGCACCATCATGAAACCGATTATCCCTAATCATAATCGTTCAAACTGATGAGAGAATTTGTGCACATGTTTAATTTTTATAAAGTTTTTCACGGCATATTTAACTGGAACGCCCTACGACAAATAAAATAGGTTGGATGAAGGTAGTCCGAGAATGGACAACAGTTCATAATCATGTCTGCTGCTCACAATTCCGAGTTTCAGTCGCAAATATTGTCCTCTGGAGTGGTCTCGTAAGTCGTAAAGTGGTTTGTGGTTTAGCCAATAATTCACTCTCCCATTCATGATGTACTGTACACCAGGAACCGGCATATCCCTAAAAACAACCCTAGGCATGTAAAATTCGCTATGGTTAGAGTTTCAGTTGTCGCTAACAATATCGACAGCATGTGAAGATGATGTTTACTTCTGAATATCAATTAGTGGTTGTATTTTTCCCTTTTTGCCGGATATTTTGCTCTGCAAATTCTATTTTGATATCCGGAAAACCTGACCTTGTCATGTCCTTGAGCGTAATGGAAATAGTTTGTACAATTTTGTCCATTTGATCTGATGAAGGACACGTTTAGGTTGTATAGACTCATTGGGTTTATATTAATTAAGCACATGCGTTTGTGTCCAGTTCTCTGATATTCAATTTCAGCGTTATGATATTCTCGCAGGTTAAAACTTCTACTTGTGCCGCATACTGACGTACTACTTTTATTAATATTTGATTAGCCACTGTACTTTATGTCACCAAAACTTTAAAGCATCGCGTGCTTGTGTATCATCATAATTCACTAGTCATAATTTACATTGATTTTCTTGTCCACCCTCTGAGTGTGCTTATAAATTTTTTAAATTCCTTATTTGTAATACATTGGAATATTATGACAGAGTTAACCATGTTAAATCAGTCAAACTTTGATAACTCTTCGGTAATCCAGGCAAATGTTCACAAGCAAGGAAAATCAGCATTCGTACGAGTTGCAGATCAGATACGTAAACATCATTGTTTATGTAGTTTCGGGTTTTCTTTTCTTTACCTCTTTCATTGTAAACATTACTAATTATTTATTCACACCCGGAACATTTCTCATACCATTTAGGGTAGTACATATACATATGCCCTGAACTTGGACTAAAGAGAAAGCTAGCCGATTATTTATTAGGAGTCTTAAATCGACACAAGGACATTTGATTACAAATTTACCTTGAAAGAGAACCTTGATTCCAACACCGAAAACATATTGAGAATTGACCACAACAGAACAATTTATTGTACGTCATTATACCAGAAATTAGTCAATTAGGATGGATAATTGAGTCATGTTTTTCAAAAGGGAGTAATGTGTCTGGAGTGAAAAATGATTGATTACTGAATTCTTTTACAAATAATACTCTCCACACAGTATTCGACAGTCAAAAGTCTCAGACGTCATTCGATTCGGGTGAATAATAACACCACAACAGTGGTGGAGTCTCATAGGAATTTGCTTCTTGTCGAAATATGAAGTTTTTGTGCACACGCCTCTTGAGAAAATCGACTGTTTGGTTGAGAATCAAAATCAGAATCTCACCGTCAACATCATCTTATAAAATGTCGAATTCAATTAAGAAAGAAACAAAATACAAAGAGGGAGGGAAAACACTTAAAAATTTCTACTTGATTTGTCGAATTGCTAGTAAAGTGGGTGCGACGCCATATGAGTGGGACAAGAATCGGAATACAATTGTGGTCACTAGAAATATTATGAGATGGATTTTGTGGTACTTGGTTTTCTCGTACTGTTTCATTAATAGTTGTTTCATGGTCGTTCGTCTCATCCAAGCCACATGTTGTATGAATGTCACTTACGGAATTCTGTTCAGAAACTTGTTGTCAGTTGTGACATTTTCGACCACAACATTGTTACATTTGAATACGTTCATGCACCTGAAACATATTCCAACGCTTGTCAACCAATTTGCTGGGGTCATGCATGATTTTGAAGGTAATGGTGGTTTTAATGGTAGAATTTTCTAGTCCCGAATATCATGAAATCGGAATTAGTATATAGATGAATACTACTTCAAATAGTTCTCTCACACTTCTCTTATACGATATAAACCAGTAGCTCTAAATCATAACGTTTTCATAATCTGGGCAAGCACCACCACGGAGTAGACAAGAATTTGGTTTGGTCTGACGGTTCGCGTAGCGTTTTATTTCCATTGTTTCTTCCGTGCGCTCTCTTGTGAAATGCTTCTCAGGGCGCACACAAATTGGTAAGTTCTTACTGGGAAACAATGATTAATGCACAGGTTCGGTTGTGTTGTAAGTTGTAGCTTTTCCCAGTTTAACACTTCCCCAATAATGGCTCCCACTTCATATCTGCTAAAAGAAAATACAGTTACAATTAAATGTTAATTAGAATAAATCGGCTTACACTTTGATTTACTCAATTCAATTTTACTAACCTCTACCTCACTCGCAGCTAATTCTGAAAATTGTACATTTTAGATTAAAAATCTTTTGTGAACTTACGATTAGTAGGAGAAAGTCAAGTTGAGTTCTTTAAAAAAAAAGTCACTCGCCTAAAGTTTATGATCAGTTTCGAAGAAAACTTCTCGAAAATTATAATAAATTCTTTTATCCTTTGATTGTCTTACCCCTGATAGGAGTGCCTGTGCATTTCGAAAAAACGACTAAACTTTTATTATAAATTAAAATTAAATTCTCTTTAATTATATTTGGTTTGGCTTCCAGATATGGAATTTCCAATAAGATTATCTCAAATTCATTGTTTCTTTCCAGATCTGATTTCATCGAAAAAACGTACCGAACTTATAGAAGGACAATACAATGACTCCAGGTCTCCGGCTAGGAAAATTATCATTTTTGTTTACATGTATAGTTGTGCCCAATTTCTATTGGCTATCAAAGGAGCTCAAAATCCCAAGTACTTCATTTCTCTTCTTACGAATGTTCAAGAAATTCCAAAATGGAAATTGATTCCATTCGGACTATTCGAGTCTATGTTTTCATTCACCGCAGCTACGACGATATTATTTTACGTACTTCTCAACTTGACTTACAGTCGGAACACATCTAATTGGCTTAGAATTATCAAGTAAGTATTCGTAGTATCTGCCTTCATCGTCTTACGTCAAACCGAACGCAGTGAAAATCGGACAATCACCTCCAGAAAATTGGTTTTGAAAGATATGTTAATGCACAGATAGTCTGGTCCGAATTTGACGCTGTAAATTCTGTCGGAGGTTACTGGAGATTTGGAATTATCATTTTTGGAAGATTTTTTTTAAAAAATTATTTCTGGTTTTGGTTGGGATTCATGGATCGGTCAAACAAGTAGGTGGTCGAATTATTTTCTGAATAAAAAAAATACGAAAACGGGTAAAACTAAAATGGACTGTTTGGCTTTCGGAAGAATGATCAAGATAATTAATTCAAAATCCCAGCATTTTGATTTTATTATTACTCATTTTCTCATTCAAAATATAACTGATCTCCAGGTTCAGTTGCACTCAAAAATGGGAGATTCTCAAACTTCACTACCAGTAATACCACCGACAGAATCCGTTGATTATGTGGAACAGGGGGACAAATTATAGAATTATAGGACAAGAGCGAGAAAATTGACGAGATATAATATGTAATTTTCTAAGCAAAATAATTTCTAAGCAACAACTGAAACATTCCCTATTTGCAACGTTGCAAGTGGTTGCAACTTAAAAAAATCCTCCGTATATACAGAAACGGACGGGTCACCGTAATGAAGTTACCAGTTGTTAATTGTAAAGAAATCGGGCAACCATTGATTAAGTTCACCCAAGTTGTGGCCCTAATATTTTTTGATTAACTCTGAACTTTTGGGACGATAAATGACCTAATCAAACATATTTTAGGCGATTACTTTATAAAGAATATTTAACTGTCGTCCAGCAATGCAGTTGTGTATTAGACTCGTTTTTAGAGCCTGTAATTTTCTTCAGATTTACTTAAAAAAAATCCATTCTTAGAATTATATTCACAATAGACACAATAATTCTCGAGTAATAATTTATTCAGAATAAACCCATTTGTCGAATGAAAGTATTTGAATAGGTATAAATACAATGATCAAAAATTTGTCAAAAGAATGAGGGTCGGCTGATCGGGGTACATATAAACGTTGCTTCCATTTCCTTGAAGTTAACCCCAGCCAAAAAATGGTAAAGAGCGCCGTGAGATTTGTGGTCTGTATTTAAATAAAATACTAAGCTTTTTTAGGTGAACTCAGCAATTAACTACTCCACTAAAATTTAATTCGTTCTTGACTATTTTAATTTTTAGCCAAGGTGGAAATACTGTGACAAACCAGCTCTATTATCGAGTTCTTCAGCTATTAAACTCCAGATTCAACTCTTGTATCAAGGTTCAAGGCAATTGTCCAGCCCTGTGTGACCCTGACTGTCCTTTTAGTCAACGTCTTGGCGAATTACGCAACTTTCAAATTGTTCGGAGAAGTCCGTATGCCAGAATATCTGGCATTCCCTGGAGTGACCGTCGCTTCTGGTGTGATTGCTCTCTCATCTCTTCCCATGTCGGCCGCTGTATTTGATAACTCCAGAGAATTTATTCGGAAAATGAAAATTGACAATGAATATTCCAAACAGAATGAGACATTTTTAAATTCTTGCAGACCCTTTAAGATTTGGTTGCTGGATTTCTATCCCATCAAAAGAACAACGGTTCTCACACTCTTCCGCATCGCAATCGATAATACTGTCATTCTATTGCTCACATTTTAAATTCACATTTCGATTAACATTTCGTACAAAAGTACCCAACAGAAATATCGTTGGAATAATTTATTGGTGGCTTAATGTGTATACCTTATATTAAGTGTGTCAGGAATGTAAATTAATCCAGGAGCATTTTTAATTCGTAATTTAGGGAATTGCGTTTAGTTGAGAGAAAGAAAACGGTTTTGGTTAAAATACAAACTTGGAATCAATGCATAAGTTATAATTAGTATTAAAATGTAAATAGCAGTTATTCACATTTTCTTTTCCAAAAATTGTCACACTCTTACATTGTTTTACTACACCTCATGCCGCCAAATCTGTCGTGCATATGTATGTACATTGCAGGTCAGAATTCAACATTGTCCATATTGCCGTGTAAATACTAGCTAATTTAGGAAAATCAATGAGCCAATGTGTGTGCGTGTTAATATGATTCAGAGCAGTCACAATAATTTAGTAGCGATGGATTATCTAATCTGAAAGCATTGTACGAATTTTTGCTCTATAATTTGAGAGGGAATAAAAAATTATTTATTTTTGTGTGATTTTTCATAACTGATTATTGTGAAGTTCTGTAATAGTATAGTTCTTTGCGCATTGTGTTTTGAGTACACCATCATCGCATTCAATATCTCAGCATAATATTAAATATCGATCACGTCCGGAAATAACTTTAATTTATAAGAAACTCCAGTTGTGAAAAATTTAGTTTACTGTTTACTAGTTAGTAGAGTCGAACATTTTTCACTTGAATTGACACAACAGCTGGACACTTTGGTGCATTAATTGACTCCGACTCCGGTACACGCTCGTATAAAGGTATCCCGGACCACCAAGACTATTCTCAGGCTTATGGACCGCCCCGTATACTGTACTTATTTGATAATGCAAAATCTAAGCACAAACGTTGGAAATGTAACGTCAATTCCATTAATCATTGATTAGCAATTCGCCGTTACAAATGGCACATACGTGTCAGTAGTACTCGGTAATGACAGATAGCACGCTTCCTAAGAATTTTACCACTTACAATAAATAAAGGATTTCGTACGTTTAAGTAGGCTCAAGCTAAAACATATAGGATTAGGCTTTTCGATTAAGTGTCTTGGTCAGTCACACGAATAAAGATTAATTTCTTAGTTAGGGCGACTGGCTATAAGATTACATAAGTCACTTTTGTATGTTTATAGATGCTTCTAGTTTTTCTATCGTGGTTGTACGTATTCTGGAATTCTTACGAAAAAATTAGCACTGAATCAAAAGTATTAGCTGTACACAAAGATGGGTCAGTAAGTCAGTACATTGACGTAGCATATAGCTCCTTCATAGTTTTATAGAATTTGTCCTTACAGGAAAAACAGTTCTCGCCTAAGGAATACACTTTTGACTTTGTAATAGAGTGATTAGCTTGAACACCTGAGTCATACGACCATTTACCGAAAACTCAGTGCTAAATGTATGTATGCTTCGCCAATACGTATTATTATTCTCATTTAAAATTTAAATGATGTAAACAAATATGCGCTGACTATTTATAAGAATTTCCTGTTCGTGCGTTGCACTACGTACGTCTTTGAATTTTTCCGACACTTCAGACTAATTAAACGTTCATGTTCATAGTTGGGAAGTTGGGATTTAAGATATGATTGAAAAAATCAGTAAGATTTGGACTACTGAGTATTTATAAAAGCAAATTTTCTATCCCTGAATCAAAGTAACAGTTCGTGAAAACATAATAAATACAATCAGATCGGACTAAAATAAATTAATCCTGATTTTTATTTGTGTTATAAAAACTGTACTGTACTCGTATCAATTCTCAATTGACATTGTCCGGTGGCTGAAGCAAAATATTGCGAAGATACAAACCGGACGACATTGAAAACAGAGCAAGGTAATTGTTAATAAAAATTAATACCACCTATTATGTCTTATATCGCATAAATAGTACCGGCTTGTCAAACGGGAAGATTAGTTTAATACTGTACTGCTGTACTACTGTAACTAGTCCAGGCCAATAAAATCGAAAGTATTTTATTAGGTCATATTAAATGCACATGCAAATGCGGATATTACGTGTGATCCTAAACAACTCAAGGCTCTTTTCAGAATTGACTCACATTCACACATACTAATATTAACGAGCACTGTATTTGCAAGAGGTTTCTTGACCTTGCCGAGGAGCAAACTATTTCATTCTTAAATTATGAAGACAGCTTTGATTAATCCGGACCCGGCTCTAGGGATAATTAACTAGTATATTTTTATATTTGCACTTAATTTTTATAAGCTACACAAATCAGTCAATTTCACAAAGCCCGTATATGAATGAATGTTAATATCGCTAAGTTAGTCCGACTAATCCACACTTGGCATTATCACTATCGGACCATATTACTGATTATCGAGAACCGTGAATACCCGCATATATAATTACCGTGCATAATAGGAGAGGGCGGTTGACACATGGAAGGTACCCCTAGTAGTTGGAAAGCAACCCCGACATTAGAACGTGACATCAATTTATTTTTTTGGTGGTCAGTATTTTATTTTAAGTAATAGAAGAAGTAGTACATTTACACCGCACGCACGGCGTAATATTTCTCTCTGTTTCGTCCATGATCAAGTCTCAAGTGTCAGAGTGTCCGAGTGTACATGAAACGTTGAATTAATTTACATCACTTTCTCCTGATTGAGAGTTTGGATGACAGACTAGCTACATTTAGATTTATTTGTTTTCCTTTAATTAAAAATGAACCTTTGTATTCACACGATTAATCAATCACTCCCAATTTTTCATTACCTATGTCATAGCAAAAAAATGCTCGGCCTTCACAAATCATTGGTACGAAATCAATATTATATTTCGGAAACGTGACGGTTTGGTGTGATTGCAATATTATTATAGTATTATTGCGTGAGTAAATACATAGTACATGTTCATTGTTCAATATTTCCAAAGAGTTGAACGAATGAATAATGCTGAACTTGAAATTAATTAACTTGCAATAGACACAGACAGGCGCAACTTTCTCTGGTTGTTCGAGCATATACAGGTTGAAAGTCAGAAGGCACCCGTTCTTGTGGATCCTATATGGAAAAGTGTTTCACCGATTTTTGAATCTCTCGTACATATTTGACTTAAAACACCTGTAAATAGGCAAAAGTAGAAATGAGAAGAATTCATTCAAGTACATAAGTGAGACCCTGCTCTTGATCATTGAACAAATTTTCCCAATGGATGGCAACAGTGAGTTAAATTGCCCAGTATTTTTTTTGAAGTGGCTTGATTGTAACCCCGGCTGGATCTTTTTGATTGATGAGCTTACGTTCGCAGATAACAATGTGATAATAATATATATATGGAATCGGCAATTGATACAAAGACTTAATTGTCATCTTATCTTCTGTGAATGACTAGTATAACACCAAAGTCCAACTAGTGACACCAATATAATGATTCCAGATTTACAAATTGGAATTCCACAAACAGTAGCGAATATTTTTATCTCGCTTCACAGGGCACCAAACCAGGGCACGCGCAATTCGCATGGGTGTTTAACTTTAAGCTATAGTAGAGGTGTATTGACTGGAATAAAAATGATAAGAAAAGTTATCATTTTTTTATAATCAATATTTGCTACTTATGAACCGGTTTAATGTGTTAAATCGGCCACTGTATATACTGTTGTGATGAAATCTCAGACTCATGGAAGCTATAAGCAAACTTTTTTCTATAGAAGGTGGTTCAATACCTCGCAGCCCATCCTGTGCTTATGGCTTTAGGTTTTAATGCAAATCTGATACAGCCGAAGAAATATTGTGAGAAAATGACTCACAAAAGTTCATCAAAATTAATTTAAAATAATAAAATGGTAAATTCCAAATTTCTTTACTTTTGAATTGATTACCTATACGAATAAACACTAGACAAAATTCTCTGAAAAATAATGTTAATCTCATGTATTTTTGGCACCACGATGGGATGAAAAAAGTTTGGTAGTTTCTTATGGATCGACCTGTAGTACGATATTCACAATAAGATTGATCCGAATGTAATTACTCGGAAAGGTGTTGGGTGGAAAACGGGTGCTCATTTTCTATCAAAGTCAGTGTCAATGATGAAGTGTTAAATGTGGGTGATGAAAATGTTGATATTTGATACATTCACTTAATCATCAATTGGTCTAGAGATCTGTTGTAGTGTTCACGACAAAAACCTATCACATGAGAAGTGGTGCATTAGAGTTTTTTCTGAAAATGTATTAGTTTTTGGAGAGATTGATTATCGTCTGTTGGAAAACAAAGGATGCATACTTTACCCAAAAGAAAAAACAGTTATTTTATTATTCAAAAATTCAGTCTTCAAAATTAACTAAATAATCTAAGTGTTCCTTCTCGGCCATTAATAAATACTTGCCAATTCAGATTTCTGCTTTGTAAATTGTAATATGTAATGTTTCAGCAAAACATGGAAATAAAATTTTTCTTGAAATTGTAAATACAGTTTAATTAGTTCCTGTTTCCTTGCGCGCTTACTCAAAGAGGGAATTAATAAGTACGTTCAGATCATCGGTAGGCTAAGACAATTCCTTATGTCCAGGGATCAATCCTCTGACGAAACAATACATTCTGGTTTACCTAAAAAGATTTCAGTGTTGGAGATTTCTGTTACAACAAGAGGTGAATCTCCTAGGCTGAATAGATACGTAGTAGCGTTTGATTTTGCCTGGCATAACCGAGGATGTCAAAATATAGATGATTGAGTGCATCCCTTGATATATATGAAAGCCTGATAATTTTAATTGTGCTTGTGACTTGTGACTATTTTCAATTCGTATTTCACAAAGCCCTCGTTTGTGTAGATTTTTCAAGGTAACACCGAAGTAGAGGTACAACCGAACAGAAAGAGTTACCAATAGATTTAAATCCACTTCAGATCTGACATTTCGAGTATTTTGCATTCGTAAGCGCGTGCATCTGCTTCAGTGTGGCAGCACTCGTAATTCTTGCATGTATTTGACAGAAAATAGTGCAATATTTGTTTTTCCTTTACAATTTACAGTTACGTAGATTTCTAAACTTTCGAAATGGGGAAGAAAGGATCCTTGGATGGTGGGGAGGTGAGTTCTAACTGCAACTACATTGCAAAAGCATTTATCCGTGTAGTAGCCAATTGTACCATTTGGCTGTAATATACAATACAACGTGTGGATGCATGCATTTCCGAACGGATACAATCATTAAGAAACAAATTGGACAACACACGTAATTAGATTTCGGTGTTCGATGCAATTTTTCCTACTCTTCAGAAGTCAAACGTTCTAACATTTCCAACTTATCTACAAAAGAGATAAAATCAAGTTGACTTTTGTCTTCCAGTTGAACCCTTAGGCTAACACCCAGATCTTTCGACGATCAGTGGTTGTCAGGTTTTACTATAACTCGTACTCACTCGTAATCGTACTTGAGCAGTTGTTCCACGCTTGCGTGGCTTTTTATTAAAAATTAATTTCCTTTACTCCAACTCCATTAATCAATTATAGTAGTTATAATTAGTGGCAATTATAATAAAAATTTATAGATTTCATATAAATCAATATACGTACAACAAAAACACTAAAGATTTGTTAAGAAAAAAAAAGAATAACGCTAATCTAATGTGTTTTTTGTTTATGTATTTTCCATTCTGCTTTGATTTTTGGATCAGCTGGTCCCCACTCTGGACTTGGTTTAAGTGAAGCCATAAATTTCTAAAGTAAATAAATAAATAATGGCATATTCAAAATTTCAAAAAATCATTTTTTTTAAACCAAAAATAACTTACTTTAAAGAAACCGACTCCTTCACTCTGTGACATTGAATGTAGTCCAAATACTAATATCAGTGAAACAGAAAGTCCAGACAGTAACCATGCACAAACTAAAAATAATACATTCAAAAAAATTACAATAATGCATTACAGCCAATTATTTCAAATCGCTTTGTAATTAAGGGGTAAAAATTTATATCCCTATAAATGATGTTACCTTGTGATGCCAAATTGTATCCTTTCGTTTCTGGGATTGGCGATTCATATGTTGCAGCCCAGTAAATTAAAATAGCAAATAACCCGATCGGTATGACACCACCCCAACATACTTTATAATAAATACTGACACTCTTTTGCTTCAACATAAATTCAATATCTGAACAAAAATTCCTCAGACCATAGATATATGCAATGGCACCCACTTCAACCATTGCGGCAACGTAAATTACCTGTAAAAATATAATGTAAAATTTACTTTTCTGTACTAAAAATAAAAATAACATAAAATAAAACGAAGACTTACAAAAGTTGCAGCAAAGTTATCAACCAAATCTAATATATGAAGTCCACCGGGTGTAACGTACATCAAACCAAATAAGTAACCAACAACGCAAACTCCGACGGTAACTTGCCATCTCTTAAATTTTGGAAAACCATCTGCAATGATTGTAATAACTCCGCCTAGGGTAACAAATAAATTCACAAACAAAATTAATAATCTTATTTAATTTTATGGTTTGATATGAATATGAATATTTTACCAGCCAAAGACGTCGCACTTCCTAATCCAAGTGTAAATAACATGAAGAAAAATAGTACTGCGAAAAGCTGCAATAAAGAAAATTAAATTGTGTTTTCATTTTAAAGACATAACATTAAGAAATTGTCATAAAGTGGGTCTATTTTACTTGTGGTGCCCAGTCAAATGCTGCAATTGCGGAAGGATAGGCAATAAATGCCAAACCGGCTCCTCCTCCGGCGTCCTTGGCCACTTCATCAATTGATTTTCCTAAATCATTTAATCCATTAATTAAGTTGAAAATTGAAGACTCTTTGTAATAATTTCATTGATTTTTAACCAGACTCATAAGCCAGATTTCCAAGGATTGAAAATATTGTTACACCAGCCAATAAACTTGTAAATGTGTCCATGAAACTAATGATAAGTGCATCCCTAAATGGAGAATAATAGAATACAAATATAAGAAACGGAATATTATTTTTCTTACACCATTTATATTGAATTGTACGCGTATAGAATTCGTTAATTATATTAAGTTTTTCATTAAAACTAATAACTATTTGTGTAAATTCTCACCTGGCAACATTATGTCTGAATGGATTATATGAAGAAAACATGATAATTGGGCCAAAACCAACACTCAATGAAAAGAAACATTGACCAACGGCTGCATACCAAACCTTGATTTTGAATAATGAATTAGAATCTTAAAATCAAAGATTTTCAAAAATATTTTCTGTTAACCTTTGGATCATACAATTTTTTCCAATCAGGTTTAAAAAACTTTTCAATCCCATCTCCTGCCCCTGGCAACGTCACTCCACGAACGAGTAAAATTAGAAGAACGACATACGGAAAAAGTGCTGTAAAATATGCAACTTTTCCTGAAGATTTGACACCTTTAATGAGGGCAGCACATATACATAACCAAGCCAATAGTAAACTTAATGTAAGTCTCCAATTCGGGGCACCAAGTCCATCATCAATTGAACCTTTCTGTGGTACGGCATCTTGACTGAAATCATAAACATCATAATATTTTGATATAATCTTGGTCTGATCGAAGGAGTCTTAATGTAGTTAATGTGAATATTTTATTTTTACGTAAAATAATAAGCTGCAGTTTTATTTGCACAATCCAAATCAAACGCTTCCTTTGTAGGTGTGAGTGGATTTGTTTTATCCCACCAGTCATCCTTACATGTTGTCCATGGCAATGTTGCAGCAAATGATGCAAAGAAGTAAAGGATTGTAATTGCTATCAGAACACAGTAAAATGTGACCGTTGCAAATGTAGCCAAGGCTGAAGTGTATCCCACGCCTTCAAGAAATAAAAACAATTACTAAATACTAAACTACATCCACCGAGTACATTGAGTAGAATTCGGACTGGCGATCTCAAAAATTTGATGTCTAATATCGCCAACCTTTAAAAAATGGTGCCATTCTCCAGGCCTTGACTTGTCCTTGACTACAAAATTGTCCCAAACACATTTCCAAGTAATACATCGGACGTCCAATGAGAAGAAGCACGATTAGATAAGGGATTAAAAAGGCACCACCTCCATTCTCGAGGGCTGTGAATGGAAATCTAACAGAGAATTTGGACTATTAAAATCATTTTTATCATCATTAAGTTTATTGGGTCATTTTATATTAAGAATACCTCCAAATATTTCCAAGCCCAACAGACATTGCAATGCATGATAGTAAGAATTCAATAGGACTATCCCAATTTTGTCGTTCAGGTGCACTCCCTTCTGGAACCTCATTTGGAAAGATGCCATTTTCAACGTTCTTTGATATTGTTGAATCATCCTCTACAAATGCAGGATTTAATTCACCTTTCTAATAAAAGCATATATTAATTGATTAAATTACCAATGAACCAATTAATGAACTAATACTTTTTGTACGAATATTTCTAATACCTTCTCCTTGCTGTCACCCATAGTTTATTTTATTTTTTAATTCAACTCTTCACCTTTCACTTGTATGGTGACGACGACGACTGAACTATAAATGATTACAGAGTGTGAAAATAATCAAGTGAAATTTAAATATATGGTTATGTTTTAAGTATGCGCGTGTGTAATAAGTACGTTCACGATAGTAGAGATAATAGTTTGAATTGACATTCAATTATTCATTGAAAGTTGATGAAATCCTGACAATGAATGAAATCATAATTAGTCTCTGGTCTTGTGTCAGTAGTCAAATCGTGATATTGTACATTGGATTTCTCCATAAAATTATTATCTCGACTGGACTGACGCACGCTGCGCTGCTCTCATTTCATGTGTCAGTTATCAGACTGATTGATGAATTGTTTGTTTCCAGGTGCAGAATTCCTTGAATCCAATTGATTATTCTATTCTACGAATTGGATTTTGATAAAATACCACCAAAAAAAATCACAAATCACAAAATCCTAACATTATTTTATTAAAAAAATACAAAATTTTCCGAGTTCTTTTGAATTTTGTTAATTCCGCATTATTGGTCATTGCTGATAATACATAGCATGCAATCGAATTTTAAAATGACTCAATCGTACACAGTCGTAATTGATATTTGATACAGTCGGCGGAGTTATGAAAGAGCTTTGCACGTGAACATATTAATAAATGGACTTTAATTTTTAATCATAATCTTGTAATTGATTTATAGAGAGTTGGCAATTAATCGAATGTGTCAATAATCATTGTGAACAATGATCAATTTGATCAATAGTGGACTATGAGATCATTTTCATAAACAAGTGGGCACAGTCATATTTTATTTATTTTTTTCACTTGTAGAATGTTGAACGTGAAGAAACGCCGGGGTTATTGGTTCCAAAATAAAAATTGATACCCAAGTTTTGATTTAAATATTTTCATTTGTACGTACTATAATACTGTAAATGTGTCCAATTGAATTTAAACCCCTATTCCGGGTAACATGCCCCTTCCCAGAGACCGTTCCGATACCCCAGAAAATGTCCCAGTCAATATGTAAACCACGCCAAGAATTGGACAAATCCCCTGTGTGTATGAAATCCCCCGTGTGTACGAAACACCCTGTGTGTATAAAACACCCTGTGTGTATGAAACACCCTGTGTGTAATTTAATTCTACAAGAAATTATACGTAAGAAAATGAAACTATGAATGACGGAAAATGTTTAGTCCTGTGGACTAATCCAGGAATAAATTTAATTTGCATTATCAACTTGTGCGTATCATCGAGCATCCTTACAGTACAATTTTTTAACTAACTATTGTTTCCACGTATTTTGTGCACACTCTGTGGATGGATTTGCACATTTTACTGATAATTAATTTTATCTGGGCATGCATCGGCTTGCACGTATAACGAGCATACTCATATGTCAATGCACGAGCATAATATAAATTGCTGGGCCCAGCCAACGTTATCTAAATAATTTGACTTCTACTCCATTTACTTACACGACCATTTGCTGTTTGCAGTTTGTGTAGCAATTAACATGATTTAAGAATTGTGCGCAATGCAAATATTTTTTGACAGTTTTATACCGTTGCAATCGAATTGACTTCATTCAAGTTTCCTCAAAATTGTATTAAAAATATTTCGCTTTTAAGCAAGATTTCACAAATAACTGTGAGCTGTTCTCTTATCATTTGAAGTTGACTCTTATAAGATATTCTTTCAATGTCCTCAAATTCTTCAAAGCTCTGGATGTCAAGTTCACAAACCTACTAATATAAAGTTTATTTTTCTAGCCTGTTTACATTTCCGTACAGTTTTCCGATAGGGACATTTATCGACTCGACTCAGACTCATCAGCCAACAGAACCTTTAATGCCCCAGAGCTCTGGAAAAGTGGCTTATTTCACTGCATTGTTTCCATACGTTGTCTTGTTGATTCTATTGGTTCAAGGACTGACTCTGGATTAGAGGGTAGCTGCCCGGTACATTTTAGGTGCCCGGCCCGGCCCGGGCCCGTGGAAATACAGCCCGAGCCCGCCCGAGCCCATAGCCTTGAACAAAACTTCAGCCCATGCCCGCCCATGCCCGGTCGGGCACCGGGTACCCGTGGGCAGCCCGGTGCCCGTACATCTCTTAACACATAGATAGCCAGACCGGGCGCCCGGTTAAAGTCAGACCTTTCGGCCCATGCCCGCCCGGGCCCGTAACCTTCAAAATTTTAGGCGCCCAGCCCGGCCCATGCCCGGATGGGCTCGGGCGGCCCGAGCCCAGCCCGGTTTTGCCCACGGGCAGCTACCCTCTACTCTGGATGGAGCATGGACAGGAATTGAATACTTTATTAAACCGCAATGGGGAAAATTATTGGAACCTAAAGTTTGGTATGAAGCCGTAAGCCAGTGTTTCTTTTCCTTAAGTACCGGATTCGGTCCAATCTTCATGTTCTCATCATACAATCCCTTCAAACACAATGTTTACAGGTTTGTCATTCAAAGATTTCCAAACTTAAATCCGAAATTGGAAATTATTAGATGACAGAATGCTAATTTTTTATATTTCTGTCCAACTCCACAGAGACGCTCTAATCATCAGTGTCACAGACACAGCCACAAGTTTACTGGCTGGATTCACGATATTTGCCGTTTTGGGTAACTTGGCATACGTGAATCAGGCCAGCATTGAAGCTGTCGTGAGTGCAGGGCCAGGACTTGCTTTCGTTTCATATCCAGAGGCTATTGCAAAGTTTGATGTTGTCCCACAGGTAATTAATTAATTAAATGCAATGCAGTGTGAGAAAAAATTTAACAAAAAGCATTACAAAATATTTGATCCCAGCTCTTCGCCGTCTTGTTCTTCCTCATGTTGTTCACACTTGGAATCGGGAGTGCCAGTTCTTTGGCTGGTGGTCTTATCACCATTGTGTGTGATCAGTGGCCGAATTTAAAGAAATGGCAGGTAGGAAATTTGGCTTGTTGCTCAATATTGTCATAATCTAATTAAAAAAAAACATTCCCGGACAGGTGTACTATAATTTACAGTTAGATTTTAAGCTTCACAGATTTTACGGATGACCGTATTACTGATAAATTACAGATAACCATTACAGATATTGCGAGCCCTCGTACTTACATGCATGATGTTTATTTCAGGTGACAGTGGTTACCTCTATACTTGGTTTTGCAATTGGACTCATTTATGTAACACCGGTAAGGAATTGTAATTGAAGAGAAATGGACCAAATTAATTTTCTCAGAGCTAAACATTACGGTCACCTCTTAATTTCGATAGGGTGGTGAGTTTATGTTGACTCTTGTCGATGAATTTGGAGCCAAATTTGTGATTTACGTGATGGCCATGGTTGAAGTGGCTGCAATCTCTTGGGTCTATGGAATTAACTTGGCAAAGATATTAAGTTCATGTACGATCAGTTGGTATTGGATTTTCTGTTGGGCAGTTTTTATTCCGTTCTTCTTGGCCGCTATTCTGGTTTACCATATGGTGGAGAACTTCAAACCTGCTCATAACGATGTTGATTTTACTGGTGCTGCTCTGGGTAAGAAAAATAATTTTACAGAATAAAATATTTTTACACCATATTTTAACATTGTTCTAAATGATTATCATGGTTTCATTACAGCTTCCGGTTGGATCTTGGCAACGTTTGCACTTTTGTTAATTCCTGGGATGGCATTACATGCTGTTTACACACGGAAGGCACCGGATTGGATGGGCGTATGTTAAAAACTCATTGTAAAGCTTATGTTAACTAATTCCAAATATGCTTAATTTTTTTTACTTTCTTCTTGACAGAAATTGAAGGAATCCTTTCAACCTACGAAGGTAAGAAAAACAAGGAATAAAAAGAAATGACAAAAAAATGAAGCGAACGCTCGCTTTTATTATATGTATTTCTCTATTCATATGTCAAAATATTATGGAGCATTATTTGATTTAATATTTGATTGTATAGGACTGGGGACCAAGAGACCCTGTCATAAGAAGGGAATGGGAAGAATACAAGCTTACGGCACCATCAATTTTCAGAGTACCAACATTTATTAAAAGAATACTTGGAAAATGATTTAGTATTAATACATATTTATACACTAACAGTCTGATTAAATATTACTTAAAATACTTGTTCAATGTTCAACAAATAAAAACTGTTGGGGCCACGATTTAATTGGTTCCAAGACTTTTTTGTAAAATGTCTGTAATGAAATAATGGTTTTACAATGTCAAATCACGTTTTTAATGTATTACCAATTGTTGCTATAATAAAACCATAAAATTTTAAACCGTAATGTTCTATCTTGTGTTTCACGGTGTCATCAATATATTTTTGTGGCGTGCGATGGTAAGGTAAACTAAACATGACAATAGTGCAATTCAAACAATCCGAGGACACAAGATACAGTCAGAAGTATCGTTCCCGTTCCACATTTAATTTAAGCGAACACCGTTAGAGCTTCGTTAAATTCAGTTGAAGAATTTATGTTTCTACAAAATGTGACCAATTTTATTTTTCTTGTATATTATTCAACTTATTCGCATGTATCTCAAAATATGAATACATATATCTGTATTTGTGTTTCAATTGAAGTCGCTAACGTTGACAGTGTGATTTTGATGTGCCTAATGATATTAATAATGTTTACACACCATTATCTATCTAAAACTATCGGTTTTTGTGGAAAAGACTGAACTCACAGCACATACCGCGTTACATTTCACCTTATATCCAATGCTGTAAGCTCGAATTATGTATGTCAGTTCCAAACTCTATTCCAGAACATACTCATCCAGTGACTTAGAATTAGAATGAACTTGAAGTACACTTGTTTCATAATTCTTATCCTTGGACGTTGTTTTGCAGAGTCGGGCATTCAGGAGTTCATTAACATCTTTGCCGAACAGAACCATGACGTAGAATTTATTTTCATTGGAATTCGTTCTCCAGAGTTTGGTAATCTCTTTAATATAAAACTGGAACATCCACGCATAACGAAGGACAATTATAATACCATATTTGTAATTTTGTTTTAGATCAATCAAAGTTAACACACACATCTATAAACTCAACCACATACTTCAATTCAACATCCTTGAATTTAAATGCTCCAACTATTTTTATTGTGACACCTGCCAGCTTTGGCAACTGTCTAGAGTTTCTTGAAAATGTAAGAAAGTCAAAAAATTTCAAATTTTCATTTTGTGTTGATCAAACTTGTGTAATTTTCAATTGTGGAATATTACGGAATATTACGAAATATTTTCCGGGGTCCATATGATATTTATCAAGAACCGTTCATGCGATCGCTGACAATCCAATTTACCAGAAAATAAAGTCTTGAAAAATCTTACCATATTATGTTCTAAGGGAATTTCGATTGCTCGAAAACTATTTCATTTAATTGAGCGTGGGGTGGGTGGATCGAACGGGACATTCAATTTTTATTGTAACACGCAGAATGAGACATACTAGTGTACGAAATATGGCGAAAGATTAACACTTATTGCTTTAATATCTTTTGATGTTTTTGTAGATCAGCACTTTCTACTTTGAGTTGTCTCTGTCGCTTTATCTTTGGAAGCCTATGTTTTTCATTGTTTGGCCGCACAATATCAAAGACGACACCGGTCTACAAAATGCCTCAAATTCTTTGATGTTAACTCCAAAAGAATCAACTCATAACATTCGTCTGGACACGGACGTTTTTATAATTTTGGAGCAGAGAACAAAAGAAATTCTGATCGCCGAACTGTATTATCTGCAAGGACACCGAATTCAAGAGATAAAATTGAGGAACGTCGAAAGAATCGTACTTTCTAATTATTTGCCTAGAGCAGTTCGACGGCAAAATTTTAAAAGAGTCAACATACTTGCGGTCGGACTGGTAAACGCATTTGTATTTCTTAGATTGATATCAATTATTGTTCCCATAATATAACAGAGTCCAAAAGAATGTAAAGAATGTCACATTATTGAGGCTTTGACAATAACAAAATTTCACAGCAACTTTTTTTTTATTACAGGGTGATGCAGACTATGAATACCAATGCAAATTAGATGAAAGTAATGGGACTGTACGTTTCGTGAGTGGAATTGCTGTCGACATTCTCCATGCCCTGCAGTACGCTCTAAATTTCAGGTAATTTTTGTACTAAATTCTTACCGTGGCAGAAAGTTCACTTATACAGTGTACGACATATATTTTGGAACCTATAAAGTTACACAGCCATCAAAGGAGAAGGTTGGATTGAACAATTAGAAAATGGAACTTGGACTGGGATGGCCCGACAAATCAGGAGTGGAGAAGCTGACCTTGGAATCAGTCAATCAACATTTATTTCATACCGATTCCGTGGACTAGGATTCTTACACGCAACATCCTTCGGCCATGTGAAGGCATTTTTTCGACAACCCCCGAATAGTTCTCTTAGAGACATTTTTATAAGCCCATTCAACATTGACCTTTGGATTTGTCTTCTAATTAGTTGGGTTATGCTCATATCTTGTATGATTTCATCTAATTGGATTCGTCTCAAGTATGCTGAAGAAATTGCGGAAAGACAAGACCAAAATATGGCGGATGAATGCTTTCTCTGGACTGTGTCAACTTTATGTCAGCAAGGTTAAAGAAATTCACAATCTCGGCAACAAATAACTGTAAGCGCTATTTTCTACTACAGTTCATTAATTTAAAATTTAATTTGGTAGGATGGTACGCGTGTCCTTCGGCGCTCTCTATGAAGATTGTGCTTCTATGCGGCACAGTTCTTGGACTTGTCTATTATGTGGCATTTTCGGCTGCGCTAGTCTCAACATTGTCTGTGGACATCGTGCCAATTCAAAGTATCAAGGACTTGGTTCACAGTGACCTTGAGATTTGGGGAGATTTTTGGATGCCAAACAAAGAAGTGTTAGTAAAGGTCAGAAACAAATTCGGAACTTATATGTACATGTACAAGTTCCAAATCCAGAATTTAATGTGTAAAATAAACCAATTTCCAGAATAAATCATATAAAGTAGAGTTTCAAAATAAACAATTTATTTTATATTTTAGAGCATTCTGGATCAACGAAAAAGTGCCGTGAAACGCCCAGAATTCTTGGAAATTGATCCTGCTATTCATAAATTAACTCAAAAACCCGCTGCCTATCTCACATTCGCGGATGGATTTCTGACTGTCTTTAATCGATTAAATTATTCTGACCGTTACTACTGTGATACTTTTTCTGCACTCGGGGTAAGAAAAAATATTCTGATATCACATAATTTTATGGGTATTGACAGAATTCAATTTATAATCAAAGGTTATGAAGGCTCCACACGTGAGTGGCATGATCGTCCTAAAGAACTCACCGTACAAAGAAGTTTTTAATCACAAGTACGTTTATGTCTGATTTAATTTTCATTAAAAGTTCTAAAAACAAAACATTATAATTACAACAATATTGACTAATGTATTTTCTTAGAATACTAATGATGCGAGAGCGTGGGTTGGCTTCAAGATATAATCGTCATTATGGATGGGGAACCTTAGCCATGTGCCCAAAGAAAAATAGACAACTCCATGAACAAATTGGAATTCTTGATGTCTTCACAGCTTATCTAGTATTGATCGGTGGAATTTCGTTGAGTTCTGTTTGCTTGTTATTAGAGTCCATGAAGTTCATGACGGAATTTATGGAGTTTTCTAAAATTAGTTTTAGAAGATTGGCCATAACTTTCCGTCATTGTAGGAATAAAAACAGTGGCTCAACAAAAGTAGACGCAGCAAGAGGTTAGAATGTATCGCATGCTAATTGCTCCAACTTTTGGGAATATGTATTTCAGAAGCCGGGAGTCAATTCGCTCGAAATCTACAAAAAAAACAAACAAAACTGATTTATTAGTTGTAAACAAAACTCTGACCTGATGAGTCAAGGGCGTATTCTACGTTTCTACGAGGTTTCTACGTACTATTGTTGGACTCATGCATTGAATCACACAGCCGACACAGCATACAGAAAGTACGGTCATTTTGTTTTGTCACCCTGTACAGATAGGCGAGAAGGGTTACTTTGTTTGCCTTTAATATAATAACATAGAAATATTTCCCAGCAGAATGAAAATGTTATGGACCATGCATAATCCAACCAGTTTACTATAGTAAATGTATGTTGGTAAACAAATTTAAAAGTAAGGAATAAAAGAAACAACGAAATTCACTCTTTACAAATTAAATGAAAGCATGTTTAATTGCTGGACATTTTTTTAGGAACGACCCGTCGGTGTTTTGTTCCAAAAGAAATATTTTTCATTGTGTTTGAGACTTGAGCGTTTAAGTTGACATTTGAAATGTGAGGTCAGTGATCACAAATATTGGAGGATACCACAAATTTTGGTGTACATATGAAGTAGTATACTTTTGTAGTCCAAGTTTGTCAGTTTATGGAAAATATTATTTGGGAGGAAAGTTTTCCCAGACATCTCCTTCTCAAATAATATGATTTGTCCTTGTTTGTTGTCCGATTAATCTGTCTAATCGGGAAAGCATGCACACGTGCGAAGTGCGTCGCAGTGCCTTTATCTATTACTCATATTCTTACTTTTCTGATTACATAGTACACAGTTTACAGGTCTTGGTAGTCAGAAGATTGCTGACTTTACCGTGTACCAGAAAGACTGGTCATTAGTCCGATGACCTGTTATAGTAGAAACGTCTTTAATAAACTTACGTTTTCATCAATCACTGTACTATCAATTGATCAGATTAATCACGATAATAAAATTTGAAATGACTTCCGGCGTCAATCGAACATCAAATATCTAATGACCTTTTGTTATTATTTGTCATCCTCAATTACCATGAACTAATTTATGAGTTCACAGTATTTCCAAAGAATAATACGACTGCATTCGTTGTTCTTGTTGTTATTCGGCTAATTAGTTCTACTGTGTGTACACTATCGTTACAATTTCATGTGTTCCAGGAATTTTTCGTCCTTATCAAATTCAAAACATGTTGACTAAAACTACTACATCCCCTGATGGATGACCCTGTGCCGTAGTGTGTAAACACTTACTCATTGACTGGATTGCGCGACTGCATCATTTATAGGCTTTCAGATAAAATAACTCCAGCCGTTCTTATCAATTGATTTGTTCGTAATAGGGACATAACGGTAACGGTAAAGAAAACGGCTGAGGGTGACGGTGACAGTGTTGGGGATTAATGATAATACTACAAAATGTCATCCTTTTTCAACATTGTTTTTGTAATCTACACTTTAGCCACACCTGTTTTGAGATAAAAATTCCATTCGTTTTATTCTACTTCATGCACACATGATTATTCATCGTGTTATAGACAATTTATTTTAACTCGGGTCAGAATTGACGTAAAAGTTTAAGATTAATTTAGAATTTAACAAAAAGTTTCAGTTTTAAAGCAAAGCTCTGCGAACGAACAGTGAAATGATTTCATTTTCAATTAGTTTATGATAGAAATTAACCAAAACATTTTTGATATTGAGAAAAATTATTATAAGCGGAAATATTAGTACGTGTATTAACCATGGAGAACTCGGAAAAATATGTTCGGGTGTTCGATAGAAAATATGTGACGATTGAAAAGGAGTTAGGAAGTGGAAGTTTTGGACGTGTTTGTCGAGGTCAGTCAACCAGAGTTAAATTAAATAAAATAAAATTTTGTATTAAAATATTAATGTTTCTATTGAATTTTTAGCAACAATTCAGAATAGTAAATTACCCCCGGTGGCCGTCAAAATATTCTACCCAGAACTTCAAAAAACACAGACGATAAGGAAAGCTTATGATGAATTGAATAAAGTTGGATCTTTGGAACATGACAATATTGTTAAATTGATTGGGATGGTTGAAGATGGTATGAAATTATTGTATCAAATTAATTAATCAATTATGTATACATGCATACTTAATTTGCATGATCAATTTGAAAACAAACCCCACAGATATTCCATGGCTTGTTTTTGAATACATGAAAGGTGGAAATCTCTTGGAATATGTTCTCAGAAAGAAAAATATGGTTGTGAAGGAGGTAATATTATATATTCATTTGTATATTTCCTTAACCTCGGAATATTTCGGTCTTTGGATCTAATGCTACGAATGAATTCATTTTAGAAACGATTGATTGGCTACTGCCGAGATATCTCAAGGGGAATGGCGTACCTACACAGAAATAACATTTTGCACAAAGACCTGGCAGCACGGAATATATTGTTAGACGAAAAAGTTGCAAAAATTGCGGACTTGGGATTAAGTAGTATACTCGCGGACGGGGAACACGGAGTAAATTATTCGGTGGGCATATACTACATATTGAACACAACAATTCAAAGTAATTTTTAAACCACAATTTAAAAAAATATGTTGAATTTAAATTGAATTCAGGTGGTCGGAAAAATGCTGGCTTTTCGTCATGCAGCTGCAGAATGTATCATCGAAGGGATTTACTCATTTGAGTCTGACGTTTGGTCTATGGGGGTACTAATGTGGGAACTTTTCACCTCTGGGGAAGTACCTTACGGGGAGGAGGTCAAAGAAACGGTAATTGTAAAATTAAACTTTTAAAAGAAGTTAAGGTTGGCTCTCTCGGATATCCATCAATAATAGTATTGCAAACTTTATTTGTGTTTACAGGAAGTTCGGCGTATAATTGCAGAGGGTGGTAATCCAATGCAAGGAATGCCGCCAACATGTTCTGCAAATATTTTGTCACTCATGGAATACCTCCTCCAAATCCAACGAGAAGACCGACCGACCTTCCATGAAATCCGAATGATTTTTGAACACTTACTAGAGGGTGGTAAATTTCGGAGACCACGAACACCCAAAACTCAAGCTCAACTGAACGTGAACCCAATGATCCGTGACAGAAGTGGATCTAGAGGTCGTGATGTAGAAAATATTTTCAAATCCAATCAACTCCGACATTTGCACCCGTCTAATTCCTCTTCAACACCAAACCTTCAAATCATATCAACGACACCTCCGAGGAGTGTCCCTCAACCCCTAAAGAAACGAATCGTCAAAACAACATCAAGAGATTTTTTGGAACCCCCTCGAGATTATCACGGAGTCAGGAGAGGATCAAATTATGAACAAGGTCATGGTCATTTTGAAGACGATGATGACCATTCATCGTATCTCTATGCCGCCTCATCCTCTTTGAAAAATGAAACTCATTTATTTCCTCATCAGTCTAGAAATATGATGTTTTCTTCAGCAACTAATTTGACTGACCAACAGCAACAACGACATGGGAAGAGTCAGTCTGAATTACAGGATGAGATTTTGAAAGATTTGATTCAACATCGATTTCAAAGAAAATTAAAATAATTCCATTAAATTACGTAATATTATACTGCGTATTATTAATACAAGTTAATATAAAGTGTCGCACCAATAACTCGCTTCAATCAACCCTTCCATATCTGTATAAAATACACTCAAAATGAAATAAAATTGTGCGTGTAATTTTTTACCATCATCACCCTATGAAAGTAACTCAAATTATGAAATGTCATTTGTTAAATAACATTTCGTTGTGCAAATATTTCTTGCAAATCATTTGTACATCACACTAATTTTGTATCAGACACTCATGTACAGATTATTAATTGTTTCATAACCGGACTATATTTGTATGGTTGGATCTTCCAAAGGATAGGAATTTATATTTCCTTGTACTAGTTTTTCCAAAAGTTTCCGGAGACTCACAAGTCACAAGATTCACGATGCAAAACTACTTGTACAGCACTACAACTAAAAAAATCCAATTACTTGACAACAATATCAGTTTCTATAAGGAAGATACTTCAACTATAATTTATTTACACAATATTTTGTATTGTTTGATCATTAGTTTAAATTGAATCAAAATTTTCTTTAAACACAACCAACGAATGGGTACTTGTTCTGTAAACACACAATCATCCAACTAGCAGAATCAGTAGTTTGCGAAGACGGATAAATAAAGTAAACATCGGTGCGCGTTTGGCATAAGAAAATATAGAATTTTGGAGTACAAAATACTTGAAATTCGAAACTACTGCAAGTAAACCTAAAATTCTATTCGATTGTCCATAAGATGCTTGACAAAGTTGAGAAATTCCGCAGTTAGAAATGTACCTGTTTCAAAGGATGCATACAGTTAGCACTGTGCTGCTTTTATTCATTCAATTCTTAAGTCTTCCAACTTACGCAGCACAGAAATTAAATGCAATTAGATTTAAACCTAACTATTTCGATGAGTTTCCCGAAGTTTTATTTGTTGTCGATTCTACGCCTGTACCAGGTAATGAATACTCGGCAGATCTGGTAGCTTTATATGTATCCCTGGAAAATTTGCTAATTTTGAGGTTCCATCTACAATTTAGGAATAATGCCAAATATTAATAGCGTCGCTTTTTGGAAACGGGAATCTTTTGAGCCGTTCGGCCCTATAGAGGCGTCAACATTGCTTAGGGCTGTGGAAGATATTTCTCTCATTGTCCACTTGCCGTCCAACCACTCATCACTGATTGATCATTTAAATCAAGTATTGCATGTTTGCATTTTAAATAATTGTATCGTTTAGGAGTGAAATTGATACCCTCAATTGTGTAATTTGAAAAGATTGTCTCACTTTATCGAGCTAACCATGGGAGGTCGGATCTGTTTAAACCCTCTGTTATCATCCAAATTCCACAAGACATAAATTTATCATTGATTCCCACTTTTGGAAACATTCTTCACGAATTTGAATTGGACAGTAAATTATATTTCATGTACGGTGAGTCCAATAATTCCGACCTGTCCGTCAGGGAATTCTATTCCATAGGAAATACCACGGTTTTTGAAGAAATTGATACTGCTGGCAATTCTTTACTCGGGGTATGTTTGCAATCTGCCAAAAGACGAAGCAATTTCCGTCAACTTGCAATATTTTGCACCGCCCAAGTAAGATGAACGAAATGATACGGATTGTGGACGAAATAATTTTTCACTTATTTTCTAAAATAAAATTTGTTCAGAATGATGCGGATTATCCTAAGGAGTCTCAATTTGAAAGCGTCAACGGAACATTGAAAATGGTCGGCGGAATCGCAGTTGAGATCTTCGGGGATTTGGAGTTCACATTAAATTTTACGTGAGTAAGAAGTACACAGGGTGGCTCATAAGAATTGGCGCCGCTAATTTCTAATAATCCCTTAAATTAGCTCTAACGTTGTCCAAGGTGAAGGATGGATGGACATGAATTCAAATGGGACTTGGACAGGAATGGGTCGTCAAGTTTTTGAGGGTGACGTGGACATTAGTATTTCACAGTCAATTTTCCTTGCTGAACGTTCAGCGGATTTTACATTTCTACACCCAACACACGCCGGAAGGGTGGAAGCATTTTTCCGTCAACCACGATCCAGTTATTTTAGAAATATTTACAAACACGCCTTCGGTGGTCAGCTTTGGATCATTTCCCTATTGTTTTGGTTGATTGCTGCTTCTGTCATTAGAATAATATACAAAGTTACGACAAAGGTTGTCCTGCCTGCATCAAGCAATGATGAAGAGCTCTCTAAAAATTTTGTACTATGGGCGATTGGAACACAATGTCAACAAGGTTAATTGTTTGCCCTAAATCAGTACTATTGGGATTGTGATAATTAGCATAAAATTTCCATTTTTAGGTTGGTATCAGGATCCTGAGAGTCGACCAATCAGAATTGTCTTTGTGAGTTGCTCTATTTGTGCTTTGATAACTTACATTGCTTTCTCTGGAGGTCTTGTGTCGATTCTGTCCACTGAGGTTGAGCCAATACAGAATCTAAACGATTTACTCTCTGGACACTTTATGCTGATGACAGATTCCTATGTTCCATTCATCGATGACATTCTTGAAGTACTAAACATTTTTTTGTGTAAGAAAATGATAGTGCTTCTCCTTGTACAGCAATTTATTTTATACTTTCTCTTCCCTATTGAAATCCCAGTATGCAATCAACTCAAGTAACGATCCAATTAAGTCAATGAGAGATGTATCAACCAATGCAGTTGCAGCGGAACATGCAATCAACTCTATTATGTCCAGTGTCTCCGCCTTTTTAGCACTTCCGGACGGATTCATGTCGGTTTTTCGAAGACTTAATCGAACCGATCAAGAATTTTGTGAATGCCTGTCATCTCTTAAGGTTGCAAAGGCACCTCATCGGACTGGAATGTTTATTCGAAAAGGCTCACCCTACAAGGAAATCTTCAATCAAAAGTATGAATACTTTTATGAATAGGTAATACTTATGCACAGTCCTTCCCAAAATTCCTCACATTATTTATTGTGTTGGTAGGATTACTTTCACAATTGAACGCGGGTTGAATTTTCGCTACAGAAAGCGATACGTCAAGGGAACTACGGCGCAGTGCATTCGTAAAAATGTAAATTATCGAGAAGGACTTGATCTCCGGGATGTCTTCTCCGCTTTCCTCATTTTGCTTACTGGATTTTGTTTATCTGGGACAATTGCAGTAATTGAGTGCATTCATATTCGACTACTTCGACGGAGGATCTACACAGATTTTATTCTTAAATAAAATTAATAGTATTTACAACTATGTACTAAATATTTGCTATTACATTTATGGAACAATAATTATGTTTGGCTACCAAGTTAGCTTGTAAACACAAACGATCTAACGTCCAAAGTAAAATGATTGCGTTCATGTCGATCAAATTTAAATATTTAAAAATTACTTGTAAAATAAATATCAAAAATACGATGAGGAGAAAAAGCCATTAGTAAAAATTCTAAAACTGTCAATCAAATGAAAGGAACAAAGCAAGTTGTCATCCTTTTGTTACACTCACTGGATAAGTTAAAAATTCATACTTATTGATCGATTCTTATGACAGCACTTTTGTGTTGAGATGTGTTTAATGATGTGCGAAAAAAAGCATACAATGGAAAATTATTACAAAGCTATGTTATGTCATCCTTCAAACAAACCAATTATGGATTAAATCTTGAAAATCCCTATTGTCATTGAATGTCGGGTTCGTGTTCGCCTCGGACACCATAAGAGTTGTAAAATTCCAATTTTTGTAGTTTACCTTTCAGAGTGTATTTACTTACTACTACGGATTCATTTCACAACTCACTTCTGCGAGGCAATAGTGTAGAGATAATGGTCAATAAATAAAAACTGTGCTATGGCTTTTCTTAAATTGGTCGTGATTTTATTTATGCTGGAAACAAAACATGGGTCATTTTAGGGAATGTCTAATAGTACGGGAAGACTCAAGTCCCATGCCCATGTAATTCTGGCCCCCGAGCTCGTTTGTGACGTCACCAGCGAACGTGATAACGCTATGCCTGTACAAGTAGTCCTGGTCTGCTTGGCTTTGAAGTATTTTAACCAAACATACTAAAACGATAATTACGGAAAATAAATTAAACCCTACTTAGTACTACTCAATCACCAAACATTCGATATCCGGAAATGGGTAAAAGTTCGGTCAAACAATTAGAATTAGGAGTTTAGTTTTGCCCTCCTACAACATTCCATGGTCCATGTCTCACTCAACCCCCGCGTGAACGGAACGCGTCATATTTGGGTGAGATCGAGCGGGAGGGGACCAATTTTGGCTCTCTGTGCAAAGTGCATCTTCCCTTACTATTAGACATTCCCTAGGTCATTTATTCTCGCGACGAATATGTTTGTTGATATCTTAAGCGAGAGGCACATTGAATGGGCGTATTTTTCCGACGTCCCACCACGTTATGGTAATTACCGAAGAGAACATTTTAATTACCGAGTTGGTATTGAGATTTCAATTCGTGTCTAGAATTGATAATAAATTAACTTTACATTATTGGTCACCAGACGATAACAGGTTTCTTCAAAGTCTAGCCTCAATTGGACTCTCGTATCATCAAGAAAAGTTTACAGATCTCCATGAATTGGAAACTCACCACTCGGCGGAAGAAGAGGGACATTTATTAGCGGTGATGTCTTACAAAAACTCATCAGCTTTTTTTGATTCTTTGGATAAGGTTTGAAAAGTGTTTACAAAATTATTTGTCTTCACTAGCTGCGTGGTGTACGATAATTCAGTAACACAAGCCTGACCGGGCAGGACAATAAATTAAGACAGATTTATTTTTTGTATTAAAACTTATTTTATCAGTCCGACTGATTTTGTAATTAGATAGTTCGAGCCGAACAAGACGTTGACATTAACGGAAACACTGTGGACAGTCACTGCTCGACCGACTCATTTCATTGGAAGCCAAAATATTATGTCACCTGGTCAGAAATTTGTGAGAGTCCAGAAGCAGCAGAGAAAATCTTTCGTGAGCAAATCTTAAGGAAATATTCCAGGAATCTGACGGTTGCAAGTGATGTGTACATCATAATTCCTTACTTGGACGAAAATGCTGTACGACAACTAACAATATGGGAAGCTTACTCTATCAACAACGTTCGAAACATTTTTCACAAGCTTCTCCCATTTGATTGGTATAATTTGACAAATAAAGCTTCAAGGCGAAAGAACTTCGAAGGCGCGACTCTCGTTTCCACAGCTGTGGTCAGCCATAACTTTTTCTGTACTTTTATTTCGTGTCTCTCAATTTCTGCGCCGAATTAGAATCGGCATAAATTAATTCATTTTACTATGCTACTTAAGGATGATCCGATATTAGAAGAGGAAGCGAGATTCAGGGATGATGGCAAAGGAAATGTCGAATTTGTGAACGGATCGGCCGTCAACATATTATGGTATCTCCGAGACGGACTTAATTTCAAGTACGTTATTAACACAAGTGAATGAATCGTGTTGTACTCAACCCTGATGTTTCGGTTATAATACTGTCTAGAGTTTCGGCCGTGAGAGGAAATCGTACTACAGAGACTATGCAAGGGGTTGTGGGTGGCGGGGCGATTGAGATTGAAAAAGGTATCGCTGACCTCTCAATTTCACAAACAACAATGACGGCCGGACGAGAGAAACACATTCATTTTCTACACCCGACGTATTTAGAAGGGTGACATAATTTTATTTTACAATTGTCTTTTGGTTTCACTTGCACGATGGGATTTTGCTGATTGCGGAGCTAAAAGTATTGACCCCGTTGCGTTGCTATAAAACCTTCGCTTGTATTGTTCGGTCAAAGCAGAATATCCGGAAATTCTCACCGTGCCGTGACAATCTTTTTGAAGTTACTTTTCATTGTAGGGATTTGCACCACAATCGTAAATATTATAATTTTTGTTATAGGATTAACGCATATTTCATTCAACCAGAGGCCAGTAGATTCAGGGACATTTACTATAAATCATTCCGAAAAGAGGTTTGGCTGGTTCTAATCCTGGTTTGGGTAATACTTCTTGTGTCAATGCATTTCTTCGCTTGGGCCAAAAATTACTTCGCTGCCACAGCCTTAATTGAGTCTGAGGGCGAACTGGATAAACAGATTTTAAAGGAATCTTTCCTCTGGGCCCTCGGCTCAGTTTGCCAACAAGGTTAGTATACTATGTATATGTATCGATAAAACCATTCAAAAACAGTGACACATGTCCCCAATCTTATGAGCCGTCCTATTTCCTGTGGTACCGACCTTAGGTAGTCCTAATTTAACGTTGTAACTAACTTAACAAGTCAGGTTTAATTGAAATGGTCACGGCGGATAGTTTTCACTGTATTTTTCACGACATCTCACTGCTATATTTAAACAAATTCTGATTGAAACAGGTTGGCACACACAACCGTCATCTTTCTCTATCCGACTTATTTTCCTTATTGGTTATTTGACCGGTGTGGTTTGCTTCATTGCATTTTCCGCCTCAATCGTGTCAATTCTATCCATCAAAACTGTTCCGATTAAAACTATGGAAGATTTCGTCCAAGAGTCTTACAATGTCTACATGGATGAAAACAACACAGCACTAGAGTATAAAGATCAGGTGATACATCGGACTTCGAATAATTGGAATAAACCGTTTGTTTCAATGTTGTATGATTCTATAGATTCGAGAAATTCAGAAAGGTAAAGGTAACTCGAGTTTCGTCGTCAGTGGGTCATACGCTATTCATCGGCTCCTTGACTCTGACAGTATTTATCTGACATTCTCTGACCTCTTTTACATTGAGGCTTCGGCTTCCTTACGTTTCTCTTCACGATATATATGCGAAACATTCAGCTCGGTACCTGTGAATAAGGCCGCTGTTAGGAGTGCGATGATGGTGCCGAGGGATTCTCCATACACGGAGTTTCTCAATTACCAGTAAGTGTGTATCCAGTAAAAATATTCGATCAAATCCATGAATAAGCCTAGTTATTTTGAAGTACATAATAACGGATGTGTGAGTTGGGAATGAGGGTTGCAATTTTCTTTTTATATAAAAAGCTTCTATCAAACTGTTCATATTCTATTTTTATTGTATGGAATTTTTAGAACTTTTTTCAGTAGAACCAAACCGATTGCTCCTCTGAAACATGTTCTCCCCATCCCAAAATATTTCTTTATATTCCCAAGATCTCAATAGCACATTTGTTTGCAATATTTTTCCCAAGGATTATTTTGATGAGAGAACGAGGGCTTAACTTTCGGTTTATGATGAATTACAAGAGAACAACGGAAGTGACCTGCCTTGACCTCAATACTGGCTACACACAATCTCTGGGAATGATTGACGTGCAAACCGCTTTCATCATATTGGCCACTGGTCACGTCCTATCAATGTTGATCCTTTGTGCAGAAATTGGAGATCATTTTCTAAAAATGAAACGAGTCACATTAGTTCGTGAGATTGTTCCAAATTGAATAATCCATGAATCCTCTTGTCAGAACCACAATACGTTTTCCCCAAAATGTTACGAAATATCTGACAGATTACATGCAGTATGTATGACAATCAGATGTATCAAATTAAATTTGGAAGGAATGTACAAGAAGTTTCAGAAACACTGCATCAAATATCTAAAGAATGACCATTCTGTACCCAAAATTATCCTTTGATGTATCAATCATTGATATATTGAAATTACACTTTACCAAAATAAAACTGTATGAAATATTATATACATTTGTTCATTACTCAAAGTGGAATTTCAATTGGGCTTCGTCGTATGGGCTAGAAAATATAACTATTTATGGATTTTTCTGAATAAGTAATACATTTTGTATTGTCATTTTGGGAGAATAATTTTCACAAAGATTTCTAAAAGATCAAACTATCATCAGGTAAGGGCAAGGAAAGGGTAAGGAATATGGGAAAAGTACAAGTGGCTGTGTGCAGAGTGTTGTGTATTGTATGGCTGCACCAGCGGCTGCACACTGCACTACTACTGCACTAATGGGAACTGAAAAGTCGGGATTCGCATGCCATACACTAATTGTATTAAAAGTCTTAAAATGAATTCTGAATTTCAAAGTTTGCATTAACCAGTTTATTCAGATTATTTAGGTTGAAGAGTTCTAAATAATAAAAATTATGAGTACGTAATATATTAAACGCAAAATTTTCATGCCAATCCGGAAAATCAGACTACCAGTCTCAGAACTGGAATCGTAATTAATATATGTATACCTATACAGTTCGCATTTAGTATACATTATTGGTAAAAACAATTGACAATTGAACGATACTCATCGTTACTGGCTTTAGTCGAGTTAGTTCAGGTTTCAGGTAGTAGATTTTTGTCGAGATAAAATATCAATTTGAAGAAACATGCATGATTTGACTTTCATACATTATCCAACATGTAGAAGTAGACGTAAAGTGAAAGTCAAATATTGATTGTACTATTAAAAAAGTATGAATTATGGAATCCCGACTCACGTTTTTGATTTAATCATAAATGTGACATCATTGCAATTCCAAAAACAGGTGACATTATTTATTCGTGAAAACTACTAAAATTTACTACTAGTAACTCCGATTTCCACAATTTTTATTCCGAATTGGGATTTTGTTTTAAATTCTGAGCCAAAAATTTGGACTTTACAAATTCGGATTTTATTCCAAGTTCCAATTTTTCTTGAATTCCAAATTCGAATGGTAATTCGGAAGTCCGGCAGGAATGCCGAATGTAAGCAATCAGTTTCAGTACTAGCTTAAAAACCATTGTGTAAAAAAATGGGGCTACCGCGGACGGTTCTAATTTCTGCCTGTCACACGCACGCTATCAAACAGCACGGAATTCAAAATTTATTTTTAAGCGAGACAGACCTTCAAATTCTAGGGCGATTTGTTTCGTCTTATGTCTTAAATTCTGACGACGACGACGACGCTATAATTGTCAACTCACCTCGGCACAGTTGTTGACGAAAAAGACGACGGCCACTCGTCAGTGGTCCGATTCCGATTCAGTGTTGACCACCTCCTCCGAGTGTCCAAAGTTGAGGAAAAATGACGCAGTTCTTACCTCCAAGTTTGTTGGCATTATTTGCAGCCCGAGATCCAATTCCTTACCTTCCTCCAGTCACTAAATTAACTCATGAGAAGGCCACGCATGGCTACTCTGGTGTTGGGGAGTATCTCAAGTTTTTTGAGGTAAGTTAAATTAATTTTAACAAGGATTTTTCAAGAATTCGTTGGCTGTGTTTTGTAATTTGTAACTGAATTTTTAAAAAATGTTAAATTTTCTAAACAGATGCAGATCCATGTTTTCGAAGTTGCGATAAAGAAAATCAAAATTATCCCAATCTATTAATTTTAATTTGATCCCTAATTGTTAATTAATTAATTTTTTTTTATTCTAGGATCCAGCTGACACCCCACCTCCCACGAAATACGAAACCAGAGATGAAAGGCAAAGTCGAAAAAGAAGGGAGAAACAAGAGCAAGTCGTGTACAAACTGGAACAGGAAATAGCAGTTTGTGAGTGACAATGACAATGTTATAATACTACTACTACATCAGTTTGAGTTGTGTGCCGTGAAAAATTAATTCCTCTAATATGATTTATTTTGTGATTTAGGGAATCCAAATGAAAACGATAGGGCTACTTCAGATGCATTCCGAACCCTATTTGTGGGCAGAATTGTAAGTTTGTTTAATTTAAATTCGGCAACTGGAAAACGTACTTCTCCCTGTGGATTTGAAATGGTAAATGGTATATCATTTAAAGGTGTTGTTGTTTTTAACTTTCATTTTCAGAATTTTGACTCATCGGATAGCAAATTGAAGAGAGAGTTTGAATCCTATGGACCTGTAAAGAAGGTGAGAATTAGTTATTCAGTTTTTGTGATTGTGATTGTTTTCTGAATTCTGATTATAAATTCTGATATTCTTTTCATTAAGTCATCGGGTGTGAGCTACACTGAGAAATCCATTTACCAGTTATTTATTGGAAAACCTTTTTATGAACAACATTAATTTATAAAGGACTGTTTTTTATCATTTCAGATCATTTTGCAAACAAATAAGAAGACTGGAAAACCAAGAGGGTATGCGTTCGTGGAGTTCGAACATGAGAGAGACATGCATTGTAAGTAATAATTCTAACTTCAGCCCGATCTCACCGATGATCGGGTGGAATATCGCCCTTGTGAATAACGAGTTTCTTTTTACTATTCTTCGTTTGTGAACAATGCCCGAGGAGGTTTTACGAGTTGTTTGATCTGAGAGTAGTGCTAGTACTACAATTTCAATGTCAGCGAACAAACATTTTTTGGCTTTCCATAATTTGTCCGTCCATTTGGCTTAACCTTGCATCCAAAAAGATTTAGTTCGGCTCTTAACTAAATTGTATAATTACAATAACCTCCTTAAAGGACGGCGTAAAGTGAAAAGAGCTAAAAAAAATTTCGGATCTTCCTACTAGTAGAAGTTGTTAGCACTTCTCCTGACTAAAACCCCGTGAAACCTCCATGATAGAACCTTTTCGAGTTTGCAAAATCAAAGTGCAATAATTTCACGCACTAATACTAATTAACTAATTCATAACGAAAGAACCATAAGCACTTTTATTTCTTTTTCCATCTGGTGTGTCTGTGTATTACTAAATCATTTAGTTAGTGGGAATGGGTATATTCATCAATGATTCAAAGATAAAGACACCCAGAGTTGTTTCCTAGTAATATTTTGGTTTGGCACTAGAAAGTAAGTTTAGTATGGTTAGTAGAAGTGAATTCAGATTGAGATTCAGAGAATTTAATATGTAAGTCAGAGAAATGAAAGCGAATCAGACTTATCAGAGTATCAGACTCATCGTTGGTCGTTAAGTTATCAAGGAGGTGTGTAAAGTTTATCCATTACAGCAGTTACAATTTTTGGCTCATTAGTCTCATGGTATGGTATCGTATGGTAATCACAGTATTGGTTCGATTTCTTCTTGAGGTCTTTCTTGTTTAGATTTCCAGGGGACATACAATGTATTTGAATATTGTAATGTGTCGCATTTTTACTGCGAAAATATCTTATTATTTCCAGTTACAAATGAACAGGTTTGACACTTGTAGTTTAGATAAACATCAATCTCTACAAGCGGTTCACACTTCGAGTGTGGACACAAATAATTTTATAAATAATGGTTATCAGTCAAAAATTCGGAATAATTTCTATTAATCTATACAATCCGGAGTTTGAGTTTTAATTTTAAGGGAAAATTAGAATTAAAGTCCGTGGGAGTAGGAACGGGTGAACCCCTGGAATGGATTTACACGATTGTAGTCGTTTTTAAGTAGAGTTTGTTAGAAGGCAGGTAGTTGCTCTTAGATTGTTGGATCTACGCGAATTTTGGTAAGATTTGCATTACATTATACAAAATAATGTTGTGAAGGTCAAATCTCAAATTCGGTAAGACTAAAATGAGAACTCGGTAAGGGTATGCCGATAGTGAACGTTCTAAAGCTTCGTAAATCGAGTTGAGTCGTGTTGAACGAGTATTATCCCGCCGCGTCCACCCACTGACAACCGCACTGACAACGATTGCTGCTCTGTTGTGTTAGCCATTTCGAAATCGTCTCAAAATTTTGTCCTCATTTTCACTTTGGCCCAAATCAGAAAATGCCCAGCTGGTGACTTTTGAGTGAAGTACCAGGCTTCAGGTAAATTATTGGTAACGAAATAGAGTTTGACTACAGGTAATGTTTAGTTTACCTATAAAATACCACTTTCACTTTTTTTAATTGTCGAGCTTTGACAGAAGGGTAACTGTCAACAATCATGCACGTACATTTTGTAACTCTGTTGTTGGGCTTGGTAACCTGACTTTAATTTTTTATGACACTTCTTGCGAATGCCTACATTTGCATAGTGTTTTTTTTTGTTTGGAGAAAAACCAATTGTGGATTGGTAAGTTGAAAAAATATGGGAGAAAACCCCGTCCCGTCAGGAACTCATGAGGGTGAGTTACTTCGTTTTGACAGACTTGGATTCTGGTCCGATTCCGGAAATGGTAGTATGGTAAAATTTATTCCGTAAAGTTAAAAAAAATTGAGTCTTGGTAAGTCAAACCACTCAAATTTCCGAGTAAAACGGTTTTGATGTTCTCCAGAAGGGTAAATTGAACAAGTACAATTTCATTGAAAGTAACTCGTAATTCACAATAACTCAATTATTTGTTCATTTCAAACATAACCGTATTATATTTTCCGTTACATAGGACTTGAATGAGTGAATGAGGCAGAGACAGACAAATCGACTCTTGTCTGAAACCCTGACAGACTGGCGTAGAATTAACTGACTTGGTAGGTACACATGTGAAGTCCCTCCCCTATAAACTACAGTTAGAGAATTTCTAGAGAAAGTGTAGGAAGAGTGAGCATCTTAACTTAATTGATCAGAGGGCAGAAAAAAGTGCTGAGCTGCAGTCGTCCACCCGTACCTTGAACGGATTTTTTATAATTTACGAATAAACTTTCGCCATTTCTTTTGCGCAGTCAAAGTCTTTGGGTTGCTGAGCTTCCCTTGAAGTTGTGACTTTTTTTTGCGAGGCGCGATAGCGAGCTTACAATGAGACTCACAGAGTGAGTTTAGACAAATAGCGAAGCAAAACACTTCTAATTGGCAATTGCGATTAGGAACTTGTGCATAAAGAATTGATACAATTAAGGTATTGGATACGGACTGACTAGTATTTGGCTGGCTATCTTGTTATCTGGAAAGTAGTTACATAGTTATTGCACGTAGTTGGAAAATGCGCATTGTAGGAAGCAGCTTATGCATTGCCTATTACCTGACTAATTATTTTTTGTAAAATTATAGCGGCCTACCGACATGCTGACGGAAAGAAAATTGATGGAAAGAGAGTACTTGTGGACATTGAACGTGGGCGAACTGTCAAAGGCTGGCTTCCGCGCCGCTTGGGTAAGTGCAGAATAAAACTATCTGAAGTCTGAAATATAAACTCGTTGGAATTATGGAATATTGGAATTGGAAGATGAATTGGAATTACTCGTTGGAATTATGGAATAGAGCCGGAGCTAATGGTATTTCTTTTTTATACTTTTTATATTCCAGGCGGAGGACTTGGTGGAACTAGACGAGGCGGACCGGAGGTGAATCTGAAAATTTCTGGACGAGAAGATCCTGACAGAGATAGGTTTAGGGATGATGCAAGGGACGATAGTAGGTCACATCGTCGAGGTGACAGGTCGAAGGACCGGGAGCGGAACGATTCTGTCAAGAGGGACAGGAGTCGTGGACGTGATCGGGATCGTGACAAGGAAAAGGACAAGGACCGAAATCGGGACCGTGATCGGGTTGAGAGGAATCCTGATCGAGATCGTGATCGTGACCGTGGAGATAGGGTTGAGAGGAAGAGACGTCGTTCTCGCTCAAAGGACAAGAAGGACAAAGATATTGAAGAAGGTGTAGATGAGAAACCAAGGAAGAGGTCTAGATCACGTGATAAAAAGAAACACAGGAGCAAGTCTCGTGACAGAAAACGTGGAAAACGAGACAAGGATCGGGATGGGTAAGTATACTTTTCACAACCCACATCTTCGGACATGCTTTTATAGCCCACGCAATGGGACCATTCCTCATAACGCTTTTGAAAGGTCGTTTTATGACTGGAATTTAAAAAAAAATATTTACCTTCAATTAATTCTCACTAATTAATATACATTATTTTTAACTCTATTTTTAGGGATCGTGGAGACCGTGACCGTGATAGAGATCGCGATCGGGATCGCAAGGGAAAGGATCGTATCAAAGCAGAAGACTCAGAAATGGGAGAAATTCGAGTCAAAGAGGAGCCAATGGATGGTGAGAATATGAACATTTTATACATGAATGTGTTGGTGGAAAACTGATTAAAACTTTTGAACCCATTTGTATTTGTTTTCTCAGATTATCCAAACTATGATGATTCTTATTACAATGGTGGAGGTTACATGAAACCCGAACCCGACGAAGAAGAAGGTGGTCCAGCCGTTTTAAGATCCGACGGAGCGGGGAATGAAGACTATGGTGAATATTAGTCGAGACTTCCAGCGTTAATTTAATTCTAATCCTAATAGATTGAAAGGAATTGTATAAAGTAAGAAAATGTTATCAACTTTATTTAAACTTTATTCAGACATCTCCATAATACAATTAATTAGTTGACATATTATTATATAATTTTATTTAATGTTTATAACAATTATCTGCATGTTACCTCATAATGGTTGTCTTATTGTTCAATGCTATAATTCATTGTATCGAAAGATATATATTATTTAAAGCAATAGTAGTATTGGAAATGTTAAAATATTGGTACGTTATACATTTGTTTTACGATGAACTTTATGACTGTACTAGTAATTTGTTAGATTACAAAGTTGTTTTGCGAACCGTGTAGAGTGAGTTAATTAAAATTCGAGTATCTTAAAATTGTCTGAAACACCTATGCTATCATCTTCATTATTAATTGATTTCCTATTCAGTTGCTTCGAGGCTGTCTATCGTTACATTTTACAACAGTAAACGTTGTTCGTAACTTTGGCTGGTCTTCAAAATATGAACTGTGGCTGAAATTCAGTTTTAGAAAGAGAAAGAGTAATAGTATTGTTACTTTTTTTCTCACAACGGGAATATGAGAAGGTTCTTTAAACTTAATTGTTCAATATTTTTGATTCTAGTCACTATCTCGAAGTTCCCAGACTCGACTGCTACTGCCAGTATTGTTTTCTTTTCTTTTCCCGTGGCTTTCGCGCTTTCACACTTTCTCCTACTTTCACCACACAATGCGCTCTAGACTTTCACTATATTTTCACTAGCTTTCACAATGTAGCATTTTCGCAGAATAAAATTTTATTCAGTCGGATTCATTTTGGGTGCCTTATTTAAGGTTTGACTATCATTTTACTGGATAGACCCGACTTTCTTTACTCCCAACACGTTTAATCCCTTCCCATAGTTTATGAGCCAAGCCTTTTCTACTCTTGTGGGTTGACATCTTTACTGGAATCGGATTTTTGTTTTTGATGTCTTGTTCACTTAAATAATGGTTTGTAAATAATGTGTTGAAAGCCTCAGTCATTGGAGCAACATAAATGGTTTCAACATCAGAGTCACCCTCACGGAGTACTAAATTGCTATAATTTTGAGTTAAATCCAAACTTTCTTCAACTCTGTCCACCATTTTCCCAGTTGTCGGTCTCTGAGATGTGGGTCTCTGAGAACATGGCTCTTGAATTGTTTTAGATTCAAGTCCACCCTGAATTCTTTCTGAATTTTCAATTGGTTCTTTGGCTACAATACGTCTTCGCCTTGGCCGTGATAGTGGCGGTGGTGACTGAGTTGGGCGTGGATCTTCTATTTTCTCAAGACTTAATTTTGAACCCGATATTACAGTCTGAGAAATACGTTTGGTCAAGGAAGTCTTAGCTGGATATTCAGGATTGTACGTAACTTCTTCTGGTCTAAAATAAGTTTAAAAAAAATAATAATGAAATAATAATAGAATAATGTAATGCTTTTGGTATGCTAGAAATGGGCGGACGATCCATGAATTAGTCTAATTCTGACAAAGCAAATTAAATCTCATTCTAACTGGATCTCAATTTTTACTCACTGCATTTTCGGGAAAATTCCATTGACTTGTAGAACTTTGTTGGATCTTTTACTTTTAATCATCCTGAAATTGATAGACACGTTCGGAACATTTTGTTTCGTTGCTGAGTGTGTACTACTTGGGTAGTGTCTAGATTTTGAGTTCATACCCCTCGACTTATGATATTGTATAGTTGTTTGAGGAATCTGTTCGGGTCTGTCAAATTTAATTCCCTTTACTGGAATTAGTCGATGGGTTGGTTGTTTAGATCTGTAAGCTTTTTCACCAAATTCGTTCTTAGGTTTTGCCTGGGGTAGACGAATAGTTGCAGGGACTTTCCCTCCAAATTTGTCCACGAAACCGCCTGGCCAAATCGGAGATTTCTGTTGAGTTTCATCTTCATACTCTTCTGGAAAGTTATACTGCGGAAATTGAAGAATTCTTCGCTCATGCTCCATTGATCCTAAGAATCTATGAACAAGTGGGTAACTAGTTTGGAGGACTGGATTCTGTTGTGATGTATTACTATTGTATGAGTTAAAGGTAGATTCTCCGTAAGAATTCGTAATGTTTCTAGGATACTCCCAGGATTTCGGAGATGAATCTCCAGAATTATTCGGACCTCCATTGGGAGGATTATATTGATGGAGTGGGGGATTTACTGGAACTCCCGCAAATTTGAAGCCAGCACAAAGCAATAGACTTTTGAAATACGGTTGTAGAAGTACTGGTCTTGGTGGCCGAATTGGTGCGCAGCTTGCATTCCTGTAAAATGGTGGAAAATTATAAAATTAATATCAAATACCACTACCAGTACTGATTCACAGATTCAATTCAGAAAATGCAACTCTGGTTAAACTCTAAATGGCCACCATAAGAATTTGTGTTTACCAGGGCGGTCTTGATTCTTGATGCGGTGCATTTTTCTGAACAAGGAATTCATGAAAAGTTTTCGAAGGTGGCGGCAGCGTTTCAACAGTTTCCGATTTTGGCGACTGACATTTTTGTTTTGCTGTAACCAATAATTGTCTCGTATGCGCTCTCCGCCGAGCATCCATTATTCTCCGGATTTGTGGTATGTTCAGATCTATTTGAGGTGGTGGTGACACTCTTATTTCCACAATTCCCTCTCTCTTTGTCTTTCCTACATGTTTAGTTCTGTATTTCTTTATTTTGGTTCTTCCCCTGGACTTTACACCGGCTGAAACACCTGAGCACTGCCCGAGATTTGACGGAGGTACTTTATTATTGCGCTGACCAGGATCACTGCCGTTCTCGCTCTGCGAAACCAAGGGCACTGTTGATACCTCAGATTTGTTCATCCCGGGAAGTTCTTTGCGAGTTAATGATAAGGCTTCTTCGATGGCCTCGGACTGTGTGATAATCCGCATTGTTTGACCTTTCAGGATTCGAGAAATCATTTATAATGCTCAAGCAGATGACCTTAGCTTGATAATTAATTGCGTGTGAAATACCTGTGGGATGGCAATTAGTGTTAGAAGTTCTCTCAAGTCGCTTTAATTGCCCTGACTGTTTTGAGACCTCAAATGACCGCATTACGTCATTAACCGTTTTAGTTGGTACGATCATCCTCCTTAGAACATCGTACTTGGATTGTTGTCCTGTTGGGGTTGGACAACCGCTCGATTCCATTGTGATCATGTCCTTATATGCTTTCAAAGCAACCAAGTATTCTGAAGGTGTTTGGTGCATGACCTCAAATTCATCTCGTTTCATGGACCTATTCCCTAGATGTTTCTTCATTCTGACACTTTAAACTGAATAAATGTGGTTACTGAATTATATATTACATTTTTAGATGACAATTTGTCTGTTTAGGCATTGGATTTAATTTGGATGGTACCCTCACACATGGGTCACTTTTCAATACATGTGTGTGTTAAATTTTGATTATAATTTTGATATAGTTTATTGATTACTGCTTTTAAACTTAAAGTTATTATCAGAACGTTTCACAGTTTTTATTTCAGTGCTCTGATTTCAAATAAATACAATGAGGTTTCTGTGGTAAAAAATTCAAACGCCTCGCACTCCTGCCTACGTTCTACCATTTTTACAAAAATGTTGCAAAAATATGTACCGTATATTACCGATTAGAAGCCGGTTCCGAATACAAGCCGGGTCTCAAATACTAGCCGGGTCTTTCTCCACCTTTCTCCATGTACCCTTATGGAGAAAGTGGTGAAAGTCTGTGACCTGCGACCTTGCCTGAACAAATAGAAGCCCGGGCTTCTAATCGGTAATATACGGTACTTATGCATGATCCTTTTCATATGCGTCTCGTAGATTTGAGTAAAGCTAGGTATTTGGGATTTTTATGGAACCAGGCCCAGCCACGCTGAAATGATTTTTATGCACGCTGGTGCTGCTGCATCCTGGCTTATATTCTACGGTTTAGAATACTGTTAAATGAGATCTTGGCTAGAAAGGTTTCAACAAAGATCAATATGAAATAAAAATATTAAAACTTTCCAGCACTTCATATGCTATTGAATTTTATTTCCCCATCTAACACATTTTTTTCATTCCCTTCGAGCACTAATGAACCATACATCAAGCAATTCAGAACTTTGAATCAATGTATTTAATTGGAAATTCAGTTCCAGCTCCTCGCTCATTAAGTGTTGTTGAGAAAAATTCACACGAGCATATCTATATGAAATCAATCATAAGTTTTCTCAACTCTTTTAATGAATGAATCCAATTAATTCTGCGGGCACAAGAATTTTTTAAGAGTGTATATTTTATGCTGTTATTCGATTCCGAGTTCTGGTATGAATTTTATACACCATTCCGTTCCACAGAAGAACATAGTTAATTATACGTTTTCTAAGAGCGTCTAGACAAAACAACTCCAGTTTTCCAAATTCACTTCAACTGCGGTTCCAGTTCGTATTACAGATTTCCAAATTTCTGTGCGATCAAACCTTTGAAGGATTCAGCTTTTGAAAAATATAAGTCCGAAATGAGTATAATAACTTCAAAATTAATTCTACATATATGGTTTCTCCGGTGGACTTTCTATTTAATCAGCCGCACAAACTGCTCTGAAAACGTCGGAGTAACTGCAACAGTTTTAGATTTTCTGTCCCGAGTTCAGAGTTCAAACACCGTGGAAATCATACTAGCAAATATACCAGCAGGTCAGAAATCAATTGATTTTCTTGAGCGAGTCAGCCTTCCCTAGGTTCCTTTTCATTATTACGAATACGTGTATTGAATATTTTATTCAATCGTAATCCAATTGAATCTTCAAGTACTTTCCGGTATTTAACCTTGTCATTAATTAATGGTTTTAACTTGTCTTATCTGATCTGGTCAGTGGCCCTTCAATCTAATCGTAATATAGTAATCGTAAGAAATATTTACTAATCATTCTTAGACTCCACTGAAATTGATTACACCGGTTCAATGGTTGCAGTTTCAGAAATCGAATTACAACCATTGCCATTAGACGAGAAAAGAAATAATCTCCTCGTGTGTGTAACATTCCACTCAAATCTGTCATTCTTTTACAAGAGTTTTGAAAATGGACAGAAAGACCAGGTAAGATTTGCCACTTGTAATTCTGAATTGCCAAAAAATTGATTTCAAACTAATCACAGGCTAGGAATCCTCCACTCACTGCAAATTTCCACGTTTGGCCTGACGTTTTAGAAACAGTCGGAGATGAAGTGCTGAACAATATCATTCAATTGAAGCAATTACAACAATTAGACTCGGACGTTTATATCATTTTTGTTGTACCCACGTCATGCAACACAAAGAAATTGACAGTTGAGATTTGGGAGATCTACCAAATTAAAGACACCAGGATAATTCAGAAGGTCAATCTCAATTTGAATTGGCACCTACTCACATGGAATTACTTGACAAGAAAAATTCCTCGGCGAACTGATTTCCGCCAAGCTAATATCACCGCAATCGCTGGAGTAATTAATACATTTCTTTACAACGAAGGCTTCTGTGTCAAGGTTTTTCGGATTAGCGTTCCATAGAACTCACATCCCGTAAATACATTAATTCAGAATTTGAGTTACAAATATATTCCCTCATACGAAATATGATATGATACGACCATGAACAACATTGATGACCTGGCAATGAGTCTTGCTATTATGAACCACCCTGTACATCTATTGTAATGGTGTGGAATAATTAAATTATTATTCTAGGATGATCCCGACTATGACTGGGAAGCCAAGTTCGTTGATGATAAAACCTTGTCCATATTGGAAAGTGGATCGGCTGTTCACATGTTCTGGTTTCTAGCAGATGCGCTGAATTTTAGGTGAGATGGAATTGTTAGCTGAGAAACGTCCATATTATAACTTCAGTACCTAAATAATACATGATTCTTAATTTGGAAAACATGCAATAGCGTACAAGCCTTAAGGGGAACCTGGATGGGTGAACTTGATAATGGTGCCCTTGGTGGTATGGCAATCGAACTGATGAGAGGTGAAGCGGACATTTGTATTTCTTTAAGTTCACTAACGACTGAAACTGCTAAGAAATTCAGTTATTTACAACCCACCGATGTGGACACGTGAGTATCTATCTCCTATCTCACCTTCCTTAATTTTATTTTACTTAAGAATTTATACTGTTAATTTTATTTTTCCGTCAGAATCAAAGCGTTCTTCGTGCAACCGTCCAGTTCTGCCATTAGGGACATTTTTCTGAGCATGTTTACAATTCATCTCTGGTGGGTTTGTGGGTTAGTCGTCATCGGAATGCCGATTATGCTAAAGATCGTCATTTGGCGACATACTAGACGACAAGGTTGGTTCCGATTCACAGAGACTCGAATGGCTGATGAGTCATTCTTGTGGTCCGTCGCAACATTTTGCCAGCAAGGTTAATTAAATTAACAGTTTAATGGCAGTCATTTGGTATGCAAGTACTTTTGTGAGACGGATTATTTAAAATAAGTCCTTTTTTTCAGGGTGGTACAAAACACCGCATTTCACATCAACGAATATAATTTTCACGGTCGGATATTTTACTGGGTTACTTTGCTACCAGGCATTCTCAGCTGGTATTGTTTCCAAGTTGTCTGTTGAAATTAAACCAATCAATAGTTTTGATGACCTAGTCAGTTTTGACTACGTACTTTATGCTGACAAGGATACGATTCCATACCATTACATTCTTCCGGTACAATCTCGTCAGTCATTTTACCAAAGCTTTACAATATCCAATAATTGACAAAATCATCTTCCCCTATACAGGACGTTCCGAGTAAACAAATGAAATCCATGGAGGAAGATGATAAAGTTGGAATGGACTTGTCCAAAGCATTCCAACGAATTATCAAAACAAGAAGTGCATTGTTAAGCTACGATGATGTCCTCCTCATGTCTAGTAGAACTACCACTAAGGCAGAACGCATCCTATGTGAAAAAATCTCATCCTTGAGGGCAACTAAAAAAGATGTACCGTTTTCCATGATTGTACCCAAGGAATCACCGTTCAGAGAGTTTTTTAATCAGAAGTAATGAAATAAAAATAATATTAGGTAATTAGCAAAGAGATTAGAATACCTTATAGATATTTATTCTAATCTCTTTGGTAATTAGAGTGTAGTGGTCGCTGCGACGCTTGATCATGCCTTACGGCGAATGTTAATTAATGTGAATGTGTGCATTTTTTAAATACGTACTATCATTCAGTTTTACGAAAATATTTTCAGGATATGCCTAATGAAGGAGAGGGGTTTTAACAAAAGATTCGACATGATGTACAATCAAGGTGTTAAACTGGCCTGTACAAAGAAAACGGATGCAAAGAAGCAACTAAGCACATCAGACTTGTTTAGTGCATTCGTCATAATTTGTTCAGGAACTTCATTCAGTGTCATTGCTCTAGTGGTGGAACGACTTTTCAAGCGATTCTCAAAGATTGGCAGAAGAATTGAAAACTAATAAGTAGAGAAAAGTAACAGAGCCAGCCGCCAATTAGGTCAATGGAATTATGTACTTGTTGTGCAAATTAAAAGGCAGTTTCGAAAACGTTTGTTGGGTTTAGAATTAAATTGCAATTCACTCCCAGAGTTATTGGTATTATAATATTTCATTAAACTTAATTGAGTAAGAAAAATTAATCATCACAAACAATAAACTAATGCTGGACTAAAATTGAATCGCTAAGTTTTTGTCCATTCATTGTTTGAACCGCATACATAGATCAGACTTTATATGCGTTAGCCTATAAAATTTCATTTTTGTCATGAGTTTTCACAGTTTGACTGTACCTTTAATGTGTCCGGACTATAATGTTAAGTGCTTAATTCATTGACGGTCATAATAGAATACAAATATGACACATTGCATAGGAACAACAATACGAGTTCTTAAAAAAGCAACGGTTGAATTGTGATATTTCCACTACTTTTCTTGTGTTGAATAAGAACGGACAAGAACCAGTCCGAACATTACCATGGGCTCAACTATGATTTAATAATGAGAAATTTTAGCCTCGTGTTCCTGAATCCATGCTGAAGTATTCCACCTGGCATTTTCACTAAAAGTTTCAAATGTATTAGTATTGCTTGTAATGAAATGTGGATTCAAAAAATAATTTTCTTTCCCAAAGAACCTACACACCATTCATGGCCAGAGAACACTTCAAATAAACAATTCCGGACATTTGAATTTTGCATATGCAAAAGTGGTTCCTTATGTACACGCACTAAACGTGCTTTAGAAAAATAACAATTGAAAAATCCCTAATGGTCTAAATACTTCGTAGGAAACCGACAATAAGAATTTCTACAAGAATAGAGACTACTCAAAATTTAATTGGAGAAACTTGAATTGAAATTGAAATCGAAGACCAGTTGGCAATGGTATGCTAATGCACCTGAATGCTTGACAGTCTCCGAATTACCACGTATAGATAAGAATCCAAATTAATACTTAAGAATTGACTAGGAATTCACTCATTAGCATTAACTATGAAGGGTTTTAGATTTACACATATTATATTAATAATAGTCACTTTAAAATCCGGTTTGTCATCAAATAATTCTAATACTCCTAGCAGTATGGGCAATGACATTTGCTTGGATTTTAATTCGATTTTCTCAGTGACACAAGAAAATATCATTTTTGTTCCGGATGGAAATAAGACAGGTATGGTTATTGACGCTAACTCTTAGCACTTTTAAAAAAAATATATAACAATACGCGAAAGCATAAAATATGTCTATGTCGTTGGATTAAGAAAATTTAAATGGGGTGGTACAAAGGTGTCACGACTTACACAGCACAATCTTCAACATTGTATTACTTAATTGACGTAATCTGCCCTGAACACACTGAAATTAATTTCTAATAAATAATAGGAATCTTCGAGGACTGTTGTTCCAAACTGTGTAATTCAAGAGGGGCAATAAGTGTGATGAAAATCAGTGACATCAATTCATTTGCCATGCCAAGTGATTACCGTGTTTCAATTTTCGTCAGTTCATTATTAAGCGTTTCTGACATCTCATCATTACTTGAGAAGGTAAGATACAGTAGTATGTAATTTATTCTCTCCGATCTTGGGAATTGATTAACATGATTATCTGCATGCAGATTCGAGAAACCCAGCAGAGTTTTACCGATGTATTTCTACTTTCCATTGTTTCCATGGATGGAAGTGATTCCATGCTTGAACATATTGATGGTCACCACTGGCTGATTGACAGTGATTTGTATATCCTCTTCATCTCGAAGGAAAAAAGTATTTTTAAACTATCTCTCCAAGAATTGTATTCAATTGGGAACACAACTGTTATAAAAGATATTGAACTTTCTTCCTCCGATTATGGGGACTCAGTTTCTATTTCTAGTTACAGTTCCTTTGGAGGACTTCTTCATGCGAAATCCATTCGACGGAATAATTTTTTTGGGTTGTCTATTAATGCAGTTGCCTCTGTAAGGAATTCGTACAATTTTTTCTAATACAACGCTTTGTCCGTTTTATACACATTTGGATTTTACTTGTAGGACGATCCCGACTATTCTGCCGAGGTCACATTTGTTCCTCACAATGACACATTTCAGAGCGGAAATTCTGTAGACATTCTATCGTGCCTCAGGGATTCGCTCAATTTCACGTAACTCTTTTGAATCTATTTAAAGTGAATGTTTCCGAGATTCTGAATGAAGCGATAGGTTTCGAGAATCTTTTCTAAAGACTTGTGAAATTATCAGCACATAAAAGTGGCCTGAGTAGGTTCAAATCGTATCTTAATCTCTCTTAATATTTTTGGTGTTGTATTATTTTTATTTTTATTGTCCAGAGCAGAGTTCAAGCAATGAGAGGAGATTGGCTCAATGAAGAACTGAATGGGACAATTAGTGGAATGTCGAATTTGATAATGGACGGAGATGCGGACATTTGTATTTCCCTAGTAGGACAAACACCGGGGAAAGCAAAACTATTAGAATTCCTACACACAATCGTCACTGACAAGTGAGTACAATAATTCAGACAAAGTTCCTTTCTCCAACTGAATTCCAAAAACGTAAAATGAATTATTGTGAATTCCAGAGTATTTGCCTATTTCATTCAGCCACGGGCCAGCAATATGCAGAACATTCTCTTGAGCCCCTTCCGTTCAGATGTCTGGAGATCCATTCTCTTGATTTGGCTTATAATTCTCGGTTCAATAAAATTGTATTCGATGATAGTAATCAGATCAGGAATATTGGTCGCCGAAGAAGTGGACTTAGACATCACACAAAATTCTGTTCTTTGGGCAATTGGAGTCATCTGCCAACAAGGTATCTAAATTCGTTATTTTCAATATTTCCAGTTTCGTCAATACAACGAACGCACGAAGTAAAAATTTTAACGCGTTTTGTGAGAACAATTGAGAATAAAGAAAATCCAATTTTTACTTTACAAAATTCCAGGTTGGTACACTTCCCCGCGCTCTATTCCATTTCGGATTATATTTCTAACTGGCTACATGACTGCCATTGTTTGTTTCATTGCCTACTCTGCCGGAATCGTGTCTCATTTGGCTGTGGACTTGACTCAAATTAAATCTGTGGATGAGCTAATTGAATATAATTACCAATTTTTCTCGGACGAAGACACAACTAGGCCTGATTACATTTTACCAGTAAAGTATATATGTACAGGGTGGTTCATAACATTCTCCTCATAACTCAACCTTGGATTGCTAAAGACATTAGAGATAAATTTTGGTACACCGAGTGAAGTGTAATTCAGTTTTCCGATTTAATTTGAGTGGGCAAATTGTTATGAATCGCACCCTGTAATATTAGCGAAAGATTTGAAGTTTTAATCACTACATTTGTATTCCTCGATCACTCTGGACTTATTTTCAAATTCTGCTACTGTATTTTTTCAGATTATAAAAAATAAAACGGAAAACCTACACTCCGAAATATTTGAGGACATCGCCGGTGCGGTGGGTCAGATTCGAAACTCATGTTCAGCGTTTTTCAGTTTTCCGGATATATTTTACATGTCAAGCCGACGTTTGAATTGTTCGGATGATTTTCTTTGTAACAAAATTAGTTCTATAGCCGTCAGTCAAGTACCACTCCCTTTTGGAATGTTTGTGAAGAAAGGGTCACCTTACAAGGAATTCTTCAATTGCAAGTACATAAGCTTTTCAATATCGCCCGACAAGGGCTCTATACGAATATCAGATAGCATGGACAGTTATACGAGAAAAAAACAGAAATAAGAAGTTTATATTATTTTGGTTGACAGAATTCTCCTTATGATTGAGCGGGGATTAAATTATCACTACAATCAGCATTACATCCGAAATACTCGCCCAGTTTGCAGTCAAATGGAACCGTCTAATCGTCCCTTGGAACTCAATGATGTCCTCCTAGCATTTCTCATACTTCTCGGCGGTTTCGGTGCTAGCATCACAATTTTAGTGATTGAATACTCAGTGGTCTGTGTTACATATATGACTAAATTGAAGTATTTTTTAAATAGTCTTTTTTTGCGTTAAGAGAAAAATTCGTAATTAATAAACTGAGCAGCCGAGTCCAAAAACCCTATAGAGCTTCTCTCATCATCGCGTACCAAAATTCTTCATCAATAACTTCAGGGAATACATTAGTATGTAGCATCCTTAATTTTGCAACATCTGTCATCTGTGCAACACCAATACCTCGCTTAATGCTTGAATTAAAACGTTAAAACGCTATGTTTTTGACCCAAAGCATTTGTTGGTACATTTGATTTGAATCTCAATCAAGCAACAAAGTGTTGATTTGGATGAATCGGTGGGTTTAGAAGATCAGTCTAGACATTAATACAGCTGGTATATAATACCGATTCGATCTATATAATATATGCAGTGGGAATAGAAATTCGATTAGTAGGTATCAAAAATTGAAAGAACATCTGACATTAAGTGACACAACCACAATTCCGTTGCACTTGTTTCATGGAAATGTGATAACCTCATCATTTGGATAGTCTTTCTCTTATAACTTGTCTTGTTGTGGTGTTTCTGAGTGTTCTCCCTTAAAACTTCTACACGCAAATGATTCCATTTCTTTTCATAAGAATGGTTGAGGGTGTCATATGTCATATTCTGAATAAAAATGCCTATCTATGTGTCACTTTACAAGAAATAGCCGTCAAATTAAATTCGCATTCTGCAACTCAGAAACGCCACCTCTATTCGCTAACTTCGCAAATGTACGATTTAGTCGTCCTAAAATATTTGTATAACACACTAGTCTACCTCAAACAAGTGCAACGAATCTTCCTCAAATGCCCAAATTATTTTCAAACTGTAATTTTAATCCCAAAGTTCCTTAAGATGTCAGAGTTGGATCAAATAATATTTTTCTTAGTTTTGGTAATAGTCTCAGATGGGCTGACAGTTACCATGTGTCCAATTAACAAATCCATAGTGCACTGGATTCAAAGACTTCAGAATCAAAGTCACGATGGAATTGATTTAATTCTTTCGGATGATAATTGTGGATCATTTATTGGTAATTACTTATGACTACAAAAGTTTGTGTTGAATTTTTAACTAAACTATTTTAATGAAAAAACTAGACCGACTAGACTTGGGAACCTGACATGTGTTCCGATCTTATGTTACGACCAATTCGTGCCCACCGAAAATGTTGATGTATTTGATCAATTCCAATTTCAATTTATTCAAAAGCAACCCCTCCTCTAGATGAGTAATTAGGTTGACCGGAATTAAGCAGAATTCATAATAATGATACGAACATAATTTAGTTATGGTGGATTTTTCAAAGTTAATTCGATTTAACGGTGATGGCAGAATTAAGGCATACAAGTTATTGAACCGGTTAAAAGGATCATCGTAGGTTCAGCCAAAAAAAATAACCTGATTAAGTTCAATGGTGATGAATAATTAATTGTATTGGTGTGGTTGGGCTTTCAGGTGATATCTTCCCAAAACAAGAAGGTATGGACGTTTCAGTTACAACAAGCCAAAATATGTATAGCATTCGGTACAAATACAAAAATGGAGCAATGATTTTCTTGCCATCTAATGAGTCTGAATTTTGGAGAATGACTGCTGAGGTAATAAAGTACAACCTCTATATTGACAAATTGCAAGTTATTACGTCAACTACTTTCGGTCCTAATTTTTGTTAAAAATTCTGCTATAATGAAGTATGCTTTTAGGTCATTTCCTCAGGAAATATCTATGTTCACCAGATTATACTTTGGCCGGAGGAAACTACAAATTTAGCTCAATTGGAAAAAGAATTCAGACAAACACTGGAGAATGAATCTGCGATTGCTCAAAATTTATTAAAACGGTTTCGGTTAAACAGCAAACTTTTCTTCGGATCTGTCCAAGCACGCAAAACGGAAACTTTTCCTGAGGATGATTCCTGTGATGTTTGGATGTGGGAATTGTTCTTTTTGGCTCATAAATTAATTATTCAGCAAATTCCGCAGACTTACAGTGAGCCAAGTTCATATCTTGAACTAACTCACAATGTGATTAGAAGAAAAGACTTCAATGGACAAGAAATACGCATCACAGTTGCCGTAACGCATTAATTGCTTCACATTTTCAATATGCAATAGAGATTGAAAATATTAATTTAATAATAATGTAAATCGGTTTAGAATGACTCAACCGGAGAGCTTGAGGCCAAACTTGTAAATGATAACGGCAATTTACAATTGATGAATGGATCAGCCGTCAGCCTATTCTTGGACTTGCAGTTTCTGATGAATTTTACGTAGGTCAATAGTAATTCATTTTTACGACTTATCACAGACCAGCCGAGCATACGGCGGAAAATCCATGATCGTCCAGAGCCATACTTAAGCTGGTTGCTCTACGCTTTAATTGATTCAATATAAAAGTGGGCATTTGTTTCTAAAGGCACAAAGTCTTGGAAGGTGACTGGATAAATCGTTATCCAAATGGCACACTTATGGGCGTCACTTACAATCAGCTCAAAAATGGAACGGCTGACATGCAAATATCCTTGACCTCTATGCTCCCTTACCGAGCATTGGAGTTTAATTTTCTTCAACCAACTTATTACGGAGGGTACATTTTTTTAATTAATTTAATATTGCGTCATGGAAAGTTTCCAAGATCTCCTACTCTGATCCTCGCTCTAAAATGAAGTTCATCTCAAATTGTGTTGGCCGAAGTTTTCGCAATGAAGCAATGATTAATATTTATTTTTAAAACTAGTTCCAACAATGTTATTCAAGAATATTATTTTTTTCATTTCAGAATCAATGCATTTTTCCTCCAACCTCATGCCAGCACGATTCGAAATATTTATATTTCACCATTTCAGTTCCGACTCTGGGCAAGTTTGTTCGCAACTTGGTGTTTAATTCTTATCTCTGTTCGCTTTCTCGCATTTATAAAGAAAAAATACACTGCGGACTCTTCAGTAAAAGCACGAATGGATCAAGCAACGAATGAGAGTCTAATATGGGCTGTGGGTGCGACTTGTCAACAATGTATGAAATTTCGAAAAAAAAATTGTCATAATTTTACCTAATGACGATCCTTTTAACACACAGCCTGGCACAAAACCCCGAGCATATCCAGTCTCAGGATTGTCTTTTTATGCGGAACACTGACTGGATTTTTATCCTACATAGCTTATGTAGCGGCCATTGTGTCAACACTTTCCATGGAAGTTGTTCCAATCAGTTCATTTTCCAGCCTTCTGGACAGCTCCTTTAAAATTTATGCAGCCAATGACAGCAGTACAATGAAAATCATAATACAGGTCATGTAAATTAAATCATTGTATATGAACAGAGCACGACCTTAGCAGAATGGGTCCAAAAATATTCAACATTTTAAATTATTTGATAGTATCACTGTAATAATTTGGTATTACGTTTTCAATTCATATTCAAGTATGATTTTATAACTTCTCTGTAGAATTTGAGAGAGGAACAAAAGAATCCTAACCTGGGGTCCTTCATTTCGGTGAAACAAGGGGTAGAATTTTCTCAAGACGAAGCACATCAAGGAGAAAATGCGTTCCTTGCTTTCTCCCATCATTTCTATCGGACAGCAAGACTCCTCAAAACAACGACTTCCGTTTCGTTGTGCAAACTTTCTGTCCTGCCAGTCAATATATATCCATTTCAGAATGCGATGTTAGTCCCCAAAGACTCACCTTACCGGGAGTACTTTAATCATGGGTAAGTCGAAATTTTGACAATTCTGCCAAATTATTCGTTCAAATCCCATCGTATCTAAAGGATGGATTCGTTGTCAGCTATTGTATTTGGATATTTGGATGGACCTATACTTTATCACCAAATAATTTGTGTGATTCGCTGCCGGGTCAGTTAATTTTGCCGTGTATCATTATGACATAACATTTGTAGCAGGTCATTGGAATACTTGGAGAGCAGAAATTGAAAAACCTCTTTAAACTGTTAATTCACCAAAAATTGTTTCCAGTTTCCGTCATCCATAAATTGGAGTACAATTGTACTTGTACACATTCTCCTGACATGACACCTTTTTGTAGGATGATTTTCTGTGTTGACATTTTCAGGATAATCCGAATCAAGCAGGTTGGATTGAATTTTCGCTACATGAAGAATTACATCCGGGGAACGAGTACTTCATGTATTAAATCAAATGTTCGTCGTTCTACACTTGGTTTGAATGACGTTTTCACCGCCTACGCTGTACTATTCACAGGCTACTCCACAAGTATCGTACTTTTAATCTGTGAAAGATTGGTCTTTGCAGTCAAATCAAAAGCTTGGATTCTAAAATAAGTTAACCATTTAGTTTGAACTTATTAACTGTGATGTAAGTGACTCACTGTCCACTTCATTTTAAGCAGATATTAGGCATTTCCAGAGATTACAGTAATATTACTGTAATCTCTGGCATTTCTCTAAAAGGTTTTTGTGTAATACTAGTGACACGACACCGTGGCCGAAATGAAAACACATCTGATTCATCTAAAAAGTTCAACGGATGTCTGAATAGCCCTGGCACTGGCAGTGCATATCAACTAATGAGAGAATTAAAAAAAAATGTTCCTATATCAAATCCTGGAAAAGTTCATATGAAAATTACATCTAACAAGAACTCTTAACCAGCTGCTTCAAAATTTGTGTTAACTACTGAAGGAAGTGAAATAATCAAAATCATTGTCATTAGTCATATTAGGCTTTATTTCGTTTTCTCTTGTACGTCAATTCTGTAGAATTGTAACTGCGACTTTATACTATTTTAAGTAGCACGTAACAAACTTGGAATTGTAAAATTTAAATAAAGCTTATTCATTTTTTTTTAATATTTTAGCGTATGAAATTTCGTCTCCGACTAATTAAGAGAATTTTCACCTCCTTAGTTAATGAGTCCGTATAAAGTACAACACACATACTTGATATCTTAACTCTAAAGTTGCCTTTCAGGTACAAATTAGAACAATTCGTCCTTAAAGGTCATCAAATTCATCTTCTTCCATTTTAAATGAAATAGCCACCCCGCTAGGATCTTCAATAATGATGGACTCTGCATCTGAGGAATCACTGTCCGAAGAGTCAGTTTCATCGTTGGTTTTCGACGAGGTATCTTGATAACTGACTTTACCCTGCCTTGGTTCAAAAATATTTTGAATGGGTTTCCAGGGGACAAGGGCCAATGCGTTCTGTTTCTGAATTCTTTCAATGATTATTGACTCTGGTGTTGAGTTTGTGTCCGGGGTTAACATGTTACTCATAAGAGATTGGACTTCATTTGAAAGAAACACTTCTCTGGATTCATGGTCACGTTCTGTGATGGCAAGAGTTTGTTGACTTTGACCTGACCTTGAATTTTGGTCATCCCCATCCCAATCCATTCTTGTACGTTTAGAACTTTCCAACACCTCACCATCGTCGTCTGAGTCATGAATTGATAGTTTTGCAAAATCTAACTTTCGTTTCGATCCAGATCGGAATGGATTGACTTGAGGGATTTGTTTTTGTTCATCCAAATGAAGCGTCTGAGCCACTTCAGCAACGAGGTCAAGTTCAATGTCGTCATCTTCAACTGGAGGAGAATACGACTTTGCAGCATTGGAAAAGAATGGATTCCCATAATTCATTGTATTTGACTGTTCCCAATTTCCCAAGGCTGGTAATTTTGAAGGTGGCCTGAAATTAGAAGATATGAAAAATCAAAAATTAGATCAATACAATAGTCACAGTCGTTTTAGTATATGTTATGTTGAATTTGGTGATACGTAAAATAAAGAATTTGATTTGATTTGATTTGGTTCCGTCAGTGGATGATTTTTGAAGAAAAGCAAGTTCTAAATATATTTTACGGAGTTCATTCAGTTGGTTTAAAGTAAGTAAAATTAGTTAACCCGATCTTCTTCTCATTCCAAATATTAAAACCCGAAAAAGAGGAAACGAGTTTTTGCTCTGTATTTTAAAATATAGTTACAGCTCAATGCTCAACGTTAAGTCATAATTTTATCAATTATAATCATGCCAGTCTTTAATCCTCAGTTTAACTGCTCAAAGAAATACGATAAGTATTTTAGGATTACGAAATTAAGATTACGAATATTTCTAAGAAATGTCCCAACTCCCAACCTTACGTTTTGTTTACTACTCACTACTGTCACTACTACTGCTTGCTGGTGCCATGTACAAAACAATCCTTTGCATTAAAATGTCTATTTTAAAAAAAGTGTCTCAAAATGTTGTTAAATTAAAACAAATATATATCAAACTATAGAAAATTTACAACCTGTGTTCCAGGTTATTTCAGGTGTACATTACATGAATGTATAAAAATGTGTTCGGTATTTACACCAACACAAGAACAAACGTGAATTAAAATTTAGAACGACGATCGATAAACCGTCAGATTCAACAATTATAGTAAAATTTAAAAAATGAACTTACACGTATTCCGTGGAGTCAATCAGAGCCGTTCTCTTGAGTCCATTTGCATCACTGTGATTTTGAGTCACTGAATTCAAATTCAAATTCCGTCCATTCGCACCTCCACCTCGACTGCCAGTACTTTTTGTGGATTTTTGTGATGCAGGTGCAGTAGAATTAGAAATATTAGGATTTTGAAAATAGACGAAGGCAGACGGATTGGATTTGAACATTGAGGAAAAATGAGAAATTAAAAAAATCGAAACTGCAACTGCACTGTACAAATTGAGTGGGTCACTCCGGCCAGGCTGGAGTCAATTTTTTTGAGGTTATCGTCACAGAGGTCACGTCACAGGAGAAGTCCGTCTAGTAGAGTCAGAGATGATTTGACTTTTGAAACTTGATTTTGAGTGTGCTCGCACTTTACCACACAAATGATAAATCTCAATTGTTATTGTCACATGCAGGAACGGCAAACGGCTCGAAGCTCCATCCAAATCCATTTCCCGAACTTTCTAGTCATTTCTATGTCCCAAATCCACACAACAGCATAAATAGCCCAGCAAAATTCTCTTCAGCCAGGTCGTCGTATTTATTTACCAGCAACGCAGCGCAACGTACTACAAATACAACACTGATGTGATGGGTTCGACTCCATCGGACTGACAATGTACTAATGTCATTATTTTAAAAATATTTTTCTATATAGATTTTTCATTACTACTACTATAGGGATACCGGATACCAATTCCGTTTTACAAGCCCAGGGCCCAGCAACCGAAACCATGTTTTACAATTATAGCGATAGCGAATATTATATATACTTTTTTTTACACAGTATCGGAATTGGGTGGGACCGGAAGTAAAAACGTAATTTTTGCACCAACCCAATATTTAACAGATTTTTTTGAATTAGTATTTCGGACTCCGGGATTAAAACTTATGAGGGATATCATGTTTCATTAAACGAGAAGACTTGATTGAATCTTTTTATTTTAAATGAAAAAAAAATTCAATAAGTTTTTAAATCAAATTGAAGGTAACTAACTGTCAAATCAAGATGAAAGAATGACCTTTGTACTTTGTATGTGCTCCTATTTGTGCTATTTGTTTACTGAAACATGGATCAACCTAAATTTAATTTGGGTAAGCCCTGAAAACATTTTGTTTTCCAATTGGCGTGTAATGCATAATGCATAATTTATTTCAAAATTTCAGGTTTTTTTCGAAATTAAATATTTCTTAGTTTTTAGTGCAGTAGTAGTGAACTTGGACTTGCAACGCATCCAACTAAACTACAACTGCGAGTACTTCCTTCAAAAAAATTAACTGTACCATTCTATGCAAAATATGATCATTCATCCAAAATCTTGACTGGCTTTCTATAAGTTTTGTCATTCGATCATTTTCTTGAAAATAAAATTATGTATGATGTTTACGGATTTATGCACGTGTTTACGCTGCACGCTTTCATACTTTATTTTGGGTCAGAATGTTTCCTAAATTCATAGGCAATCACCAAAAAATTGAACAACGCATCAATACATGTATTACCGATATATTTTATTTCGACCGAACACACTTGATGTTGCAAAAAAATGCAAATTGTTTCGGATTGAAATAAATCAACTTTTTATGACCAACGACTTTACACAAAAATTACAATTTAAACACAGTGAAAGCATTTTTATACTGTAATTACATGTGACGGAAACACATTCATTTTAAGAAGTCAATATTATATAAGAGTGTAAATCTGTAACACCATATTTTACGAAACACAACCACAATTTGTAAAAGGAGTGATGCAAAGTTATTTTACGAAAAATTAAATTTTCGGAGATATCAATTTAGCTTAGATGTTATCCAATCCACATAGTTTGGAATATTAACATAAACACCTGGAACTGATCTGTCGGCACAACCTATTCCCCAAGCCACCAATCCCACCACTTGGAATCGATTTCCATCTTCGCATACTAAAGGGGCTCCACCGTCGTCCTATTTTGAAATTCAGAATAGAACACAATAATTTCTAAGTTGTATAAATTAACATTAAGACAGTACAAGTTGACACGAATCTGCGGGACGACCAGGGACATGATCTAAAATTGTAACTTTGTATCGTGAGAGATCGCCACCAAATTATATTTCATAAGTACGTGGCGGAACTCGAATTACGAAATCTGTAAAATACTTGTTACAATTCGACAGTGAATATGGGACTTACAGTACAAGAATCTTTGCCGGGTTCCCCACCAGCACAAAGAAAACTTTTCCGATTCAACAAGAAGCCAGGTCCAAGTGCGGTTAAACGAAGTCGATTCTCGCACTCATTAGAATCGGTTATTGGAACGTCTACTTCTTTCATATAAATCGGATAACTTTCTCCTCTAAATGCTTCTTTTCCGAATCCAGCAACCCAGCACCTTCTCAAAAAATAGAAACAAAGCACACAAAAATTTAGGGAAACCATTCTCATTGTTAAACCCAAATTGATTCTTCCTTATTACAGATATTAAAATATTAATCGTCTGAGATTCTTTAAAACGGACACAAACACAATTTGTCGAAACATTAAGAAATTGTCAGGAAAATTAGTGTCCCCTTTGTGAATTATGAGTAAGAGAAATCCGATGTAGCGTTTTGTACTGACTACTGACTACTAACCTTTTCCCTGCAAAATTGCTCCCCTGATTTGGCAAACAAACAGATCTTATGTGAGGATAAGCTCCCAGATGGATTGGAGATTTCAATGTAACGATAGCCACATCATTTTGTAAATTCAGAGAATTGAATCCCATGTGGCTAACAATGCTGTCGATCTCGATCTCAACATGTTTGAATGGTTCACTGTTATCCATAGTATTCCATTCACCTAGTCGAACTTTCATTCCACATCCGGATCTGTAATGTTTACGAGTATGATTTTGAAGTAAATTTTGATTAAACCGTCAATTGCATTATGAATGATGGTACACATAGTCAACGCACGTAAATCCAGAAACTCTGTGGGCAACGGTTAAAATGTGGAATGAATCGAGAATAGCTCCAGTTCCGACGGCAGTATCAGTTTTATCCAAAATCAGAGCCAACCAAGGGTATTCACCAAAGTCCGCCTATTAATTGACAAAATGTGTTAATTACTTCAATTGAAATGTCTCAACTCTTACTACGTCAAATAAGTACTGAAATCTGTTCTGGGCGACCGGACTCTAGTGTCAAGTACAAAAAGACTGGATTATCAAACGCAAAATAACTTTCAGCGAAGTGGTAGTGTCTGTCACCACAAATATTGTGGTCGCCAAACTCGATCAGATGGTCGCGCGGTCAGCTTTAACTAATTGTAAGGCAGACAATATTGCATTATTTCTGATTCCTAATAATAAAATTACTGACCTGGCCAGATTGATAAACTGAACCCGGGACAATTGTTCGTACACCACAGGCATCTCTATTCTCTGCGGGTGGGGCCGATGGTTGAACTGGGACTTGAACAGGGGGTTGCGGTGCAGGATTTGGGAGACACGCATATACATAGCCAAGCTGACATGTTACCCCAGGGGGCTGAGTGAAAATGCATTTTTATTTAGTTAATTAGAGAAGAACGAAGTGGTTAATCTCTTTATAGTGTATTAATAATATGTACCTGGTTGACAATTCGAATATTAATGACTCCAGATCCGTCGGACGGTGGAGTATTACTGAATAGGCAGCCACATCGTCCGTCGGAAGTTGACCACGGCACCGGTGCAACACCTTATGAGAGTTTACACACCGGAATAGTTATTAATATTCGGAAGAGAGTTTACAATTTTTACGCAAAATGATTCGATCACATCACAAGAGATATGCATGTATTGTGAATATACGATCTGATCGTAGGTTAGTATATTTGAGCAGTGATTGATCTGAAGATATTTTAGAGTGATTACGTATATAATCTCATTGCTTTCGGATATTATTATACAAGCAAGTGTCTTCCATTATTAAGTTTTGATCAAATTACCCAAGGTGGAAGCCAAAAGTCCAAGGCGATTATCGGTTTCAGTACGCCCCGATACTGCAAGCTGTCCAGGTGACCTATTAAACTTAATTTGAGCTGACCCAAGGGTCATTGTGATTGACAGAATAATCGTGATGAGGGTTGTTTTATTCATTTTGAAATATGTTTGCAAAATTGTACGGATGAGACGATTCACTCCTAAAATCAAAATACAATTTTTTCGCATTGACAATGAAGCTTTTATGAAGTTCATCTTTTTTAACTGACTTCAGCAAAACAACATAAAATCTGAAACACTCAGCGAAAGTAAACACAGACAACATAAAAGCTAACTAAAAATATGGCAATAACAACACAGAACAGACGTATTGAACAAGGTCGTTCGCATTGGCATGAAATGTAAGAATGTGCATGGAGATCCAATGCTTTAAAAATTAGTCGTAAAATCTCTAGCGATTTTAAGAGCTGTAGAGACAACTACTGAAATACACGGAGTTGTTTGCCAGAGAGGGTTGATTTATTTCCAGTTTTGTTTTTCAACCTTCAACACATTTTACAATTTCATACACAAAGTTTACATACGTTATGTTGTGTCATAATGGTAAAAACTGGTAATTCTTGTCTTAAATAAAAAAAAATCAATTCAAAATTATTAAATTAATTTGGATTGTATATTCAATCATTTTAAGCTGAATGTCTAAATTCCTCTAAAGATAGTTGTGAATGCGAAATACGAAGCCCGGAAACAGTATGCAAATTAATCAAATCAAGAGAACAATATTACGGGATTCCTGGCATACTTTATATCAGTATTTTCAATATACAAAACTTATTGTAATATTTTTAATACCTGTATGACGTGATTATAATTTCCGAGGCGTGACTGTTTTAAAACAATAGGTGGTGGTGGAAATTAAAAAAAGTTGCGATGAAAATGTATGATGAACTCGAACCAACTGCCGAAAATAATAAAATTGGGATGACAAATGTGCAGCCTGTGTCATTCCGAGGAATGAATCTAGGATCTGACTCGGATATATATTTATAATAAAACTTCTAGATTTGGACTATTTAGATCAGAACTTACAATTTAACCCGGAAAGTGTAGAGGGTGACGCAGAACCCAAAAGACATAAACAAATGAATGGAGTATGATACTAATTAGAGATTGACCTTCCTGTACTCCATTCCAGGTAATCATGTATTGCTCATGGTTTTTCTACTTTGAATTGAATCTCATCTGATTCTATTGTTACACAAAACAATACTACACATGTTTGCATTACGAGTGCTAGTGGCACTAGTGGGGATAATTAATTAATACCAATCTGGGCTTCCTGTTCTCACTACTCACAGTAAATATGCCTAATTATTTCATTGGGATAGGCCCATGCAGATTCATACTCACTAGCATATATATATGTACTATGCACAATGCACGCACTTCCATCAGAAGCTCTGCTAATATGGTTTAAGTGCGGACAGGTTGGATCGGATATTTTAATTTTAAATGAATTAGGATGTGCAAGTTTACTTTATTCAGGTCAAGTCTACCTAAACACGTCGGAATGTCATCCGTACCACTATTTCTGACTGTCTTGTCAATAGCAGTATCAGGTCCGCCCTTCCCATCCCAGGCCAAATCAAAGTAATTTGGAACTCTCTGAATTCAGGGCTAGATTGCTAACCAAACTGTCATCTCGTAATTGGTTTATGCTTGGAAAAATGAGGTCTGGATATTGGTAACATATGAGTTGAAATTCTTGACCACAATTACAATTTGCGTGAACAATCTTCATACCAATTATGCATTGTGCATTACATAACTTACGATTAGTAACTGTTGTTTTAATTCCAACACATATGTAGTTGATTGGAAATGATTTCACATGCAACGCGTACTTTTATTTTTATTCTTAATATGCGTCTACTACAGTTCAACGCAATCGAAAGTAGAATTAGTTCTTTTTCCTATATTGGTTACGTCAACGTCCTACAGACTACAGACCATAGTACACAGATGTGATCATTCAAGTTAACCCAATAAATTACAACGTAATTTGCTCTTGTCGCATTCACTCGAGGTCATTCATTCGTTACTGAACCCAAACTACAAATTATTCACTTCCTATAAAGTTTCCTCTTTGTCGGTCCTGCTAATAATCATTTCACAGTTGCTACGTAAGACTTACAATCAGTTCCGTAATTGGATGATTCTCGGTGGATGAGATGGCAAATTACAAGTTGACTCTCACTACTGTACTAAAGATACTAAAGAAAACCTGTAGCCAGATACGGTAAGATTATGAAGGTTTGTTCAAAAATCACAACATACTTATGGGTAAAACATTTATCTCTAGAAAATTGAGCACATTTGGGTGGGTGTTCGCATTACCTGGTGCAGTGGATTTAATGAACTTTAGGTTATACCGTGTAATTTAAGTCGATAATATGAAAATATTCGTTCATCGCCTATTCATTCTCTTTATGCAAGATTTGTGTCTACTTTTAGGCAAATTCTTATCATTTATTCTCGGAAACTGGTAAGCGTAGAAATTTCTTCGTTAAATGACGTCAGCACTCATTCACTTATTGTTAGTCGTTCTGGACCTCCCTTTAAAACGTAACACGTTATTCTGAGATTTGTAATGCTGAATCCTGGCGGACGGGAAGAGTATCGGTAAAAATATTTTCAGAATTATATTAACTTATGTAAACTGTTAATTATAATATTATTATTCACTTGTCAAAAAAATTAACCAATGGAATTGCTACCATTACCCTTAAAAGTGTCATCGAAAATATTTGTGAGGATTTGTAAGGGGAAAGATTTCTCCAAGTTACTTTCACCATATGGGATAATGGGATGGGTATGGGAATGGAAAGTGATGACGTTTTTGGGCGTGGGCTTGGCTCGTGTTTTCATTGCATTCATACAATTCTGATAACTCGAACTGAAGCTTTAAAATAAAACAAATGTATGAATGAATCAACATATGTTTTTCAGAAGTACAAATTCATAGATTTATTTCTTGAAATTGGAATATCATGTTAATCCCACGGATTATTAGCTCATTATTCTTAGCACACCCACCCACTCAAAAAATGAGTAGGTTGTGACTTGTTTGTCCATTCTACGAACAAGCATACCAAAACATCCCATGAAGTGCCAACTCGTATTATAATTATCCGTATCCCGCATGTTCTGTGTAAAATGTAGTTGCTGGCTAAACTTACCTCAACTATCCGGGTAAACGCAAATGTGAACAGATTTATTCTCCTATCAATCTTACCGTTCATCTTCATTCCTCACTTTAATGATACGTATAGAAAGGAAAAATCTGAGAAACTTAAGAATTTGGCTATGTCTCGGGCATCAGGTCATTTCTGGGCCTGGAACAGTAGAAATTACAAAATTAAGTGCATTAAAATCTATTGCTGCAGTTTGTACATCAGACGCTCTGGTTGGGTGGTGAGTTTTGCCAGAAATCCTAAAGTTGGAAAACGAGTAGAAATATAAACGCCAGAATATGACGAACTACATAACGTTTAATGAGTGATGACTTTTCGCCACTGATCTGTGACCTCTTGCCAGCCTGATTTCCATTTTTTTCCTGTAACTAAAAAATCCATTCAATCCAAATCCTTGTCTGTTAACTGCTTAGAACATGTGTGAATAGGTTGGCAAAAATAAACATTAGGCTAGAGGACGACGGGAGTCAAATCCAAGTACAACACTCGCGTGGCAGACAGACGGGTTTTGAAAAGAATTACATTTCAAATTCCTGAATGTGTGATTCTCTTCTTTTTCCTGGTTGTGTCGTCGTTGTATCATATATCTTTTTTTTGCAACTTCTTTGAAAAGAACGAGGATCACATATGCATATGTATGAAATGTTTAGAAAAGATTCTTGGCAAGAGATTTATATGGGATTTGATTATAATATATTGTGTAATTCTTCTAGTATTTCCTGCTACTACAAACAACCTTGCAATATAGAGCTTAGTTTGTAAGAAGTATAGAAAAGGCGCAGAGGAAAAATCTTGCATGGTTCGTTTGAACAAAATCTAAATTTGGGAACTGTTGAGCAGATGAGGGAAAAAAACTTTGATCTGATCTTATCTTCCGCGTAATATACACATTACATGTGCATTCTCATATTATATGTTGTATCATTCGGTATCTCACACACGCTTTCTTGTAATAAGTGGTTCTAAGAAGTTGTAATTTTGGCCTAAGTTGAAGTAATCTGTCTAGAGGTACACGGATATTGTAGGGGATAAAAACTTTTAATTGAACACTGAGAGTTCTTCATTTGGAGCGAGGAACCATTTTCTAGTTCACTTCCTGGACTGAGAGCTCAGAATCACACATACTTTGTTCCTAAAAGTGTAATTATTTAGCGTAATTAATTTGAGAGCGGCATGGCCCAAAACCTTGAGGCGGAAGGAGCCGGGCTTCGAAATGGGAAAGCAGGTGAGAACTGAGAAACGTTAAATCAAAATCAATCGAAAATTTTGAAAGTTCCAGGAATTCAATTAGATAGAATTTTTGAGAGTATTATGTACAAATTCTTTAAGTTAGGGCTTAAATTGCACCAAAATCTCAATAATTAGGTTGAGTTTCTGATTTTAACTAATATTGCACTTCGAAAATCGGATTTTGGGATTCAGGACCGGGTTCTTATTCTTGTCTGGTTTCCAATTCTTCAATGACCCGGTGCGTTCCGTAATCGCGTCACTTTTTCGTGATAGATTTCTATTCTGTAATTTACGATATTAGAGGTATTTGAGGTGCAAATTCACACAATTTTGACACTTTCACAGAGGTAACTCTGCCAGATTTTGGGAGTCGTAGGGAAACAATTTTGATTTGGAAGGGCCCAAGGACAAATAGTAGTTGGAAGTTGGTACAGGGTGTCTCATAATTACTACGACGTGTACAGGGTGTCCCATAAGTGTGCTCACTGCTAGTGATTACTTATTGTACATATGTTGAATTCGGGAGTATCAGGAAGACTACCCACCATGTTCACAAATATGGCTTTACATTTCTCAGATAGTTTTGTATCCAATCAATTTGAACGAATTTAAAGTGTTTGAAACTGGGAGAGTTTAGTACCTGCGGCACCAACTCAAAAAAATTACACCTATTAATTGATCTCGCAACGAAACAACGAGTTATAGTAGTTGGCCAACCAGACATTATGAAATTTAACTACTGCAGGTACTTGGAGCAAATTCGTAATCAAAGAAAAAGAATCTGTGGAGGGAGCACTCGGCAATGTCGTCGTCGCATTCGATGGACCTGACAAACCTGAAATGGAATTTGATTATTCCACCGGAAAAGTCACGGTATCTTACCGTCCAAGTCTCCCTGGGATGTATCGACTCGAAATCATGAAGGGCGGCCAGGATATTCCAGGCAGTCCCTTTAAATGTAAAATCGCTCCGAGTAATCCCGTCGAACCTGATAAAATTCGTGTGTACGGAAATGGCCTCAAAGAAGCAAAACCATTCGTCATGAACGAGGTGTTTATTGACGTATCCGAAGCCTATGTCCTGGGTAAGTCAGACCTTGAAAATATTTTGCTTCTAACCAGTTTGAGAAAAATTCGAGAAAAGACAAACGTTATTTCGTTGTTTATGAAATCAGAAATTGACGGAGCAAGCTCGAGTAGTCCAACAGATTTTTAGAATTTTAATTCCTTCAAATCTGTGCAGGCAATTTATAATTTACATTTTAATTTGCCTACTAGTGTAATTAATTCCTGAGAAAATCGTCAAGGAGTAACTTATGGGGTTAATTGGAAGGAAATAGTGAGAATGTCCGGGCCGCCGGGCTTAAAGTTCCGTTCATGTAGAACTAACCTTCAGTTCATGCCATGCGTAATGTCAAAACTACACATGCCATTTCCAATTGCGTCAATATTTTCAACGTGCTACTACCAATAACTGATAACACACATTTTGATGGAATTGTATTGTCATCTAGAAAACTTAGCACTATCGAAACCGGTTTTACATGGAGGTTAAATCCGGTTTCCGGATTTTTAAATGTTTCGAATGATCTGTCAGGATTTCAGTTAACATTTCTAGCAGGTTGTTGAGTAGTATTAAGTAATATTTGTAATAGACTGTTAATAGAATGCTCTGCACAAGTTCTGACACAAACCCTTAAGTACTACAACCAGCTGCAAGAGTATGTTTTGATTTTGAATGACCTTGCACATAATATTGATTTTAGGAAGGCCAAAAGTATCTATGACGGGAAAAACTTTTGGGATAATGAAATATGGTAAACCGGACGTATTGATTACCGAAGATAAACCCGGAATTCACAAAGTGTGTTTCACTCCAAGATTCGCTGGGAAATATAAATTACATCTTGAGTTTGATGAAGTCAAGATTGCAGGAAGTCCATTTCCAATCGACGCTGTAGACCCGAATGCGCCACCAAAAGAAGCTGAAGCCCCTAAACCTATTCGTAATCCAAACCAACCTCGACCCCAACGAGTTCTTTTTACAAAAGCCCCACTTCCATCACCAAAACCACAAAAAGTCGTCATCATGCCAGCCAGAGCGGTTCTACCGAAGAGTGTCCCCGTCATTACAATTCAATCAGCTACGATGGACTAAAAATCCTTCTATCTGTTATATACATTTGTAGTTTTGATTTGTTCACAGCCCACACAATGTTTTTCTAATAAAGAAATTTGAGTCTTAATTATCTTTGGCTAATTCCCAATACTTCGAGAACAGTCATTCTTAGTGGTGTAGAGGAAATGTTGCAAGTCAAAGTCAAGCTTAAGCCAAGATCTCCTTGGCATGTTTTGACATCTCGTAAGATACATGATACACTCAGGGTGCAATCAATGATGACCTTAACAGCTACATCAATAATCCTGAGGAACCACACTTTCCACACTGTCAATGATAATTTAGTTTAGTGTTCTCACAGTGCGGTGTAATTTATTTATTATGAATCATTAATATGCAAATGTAAAACTCTCTTATTTTTTAACAAACCCACCACGCTCGCCATGCATACGGACACCAAAACTCAATTTTTTATGAAAGCGTCTAAAATTATGGTCTAAAGATTATCTAAACGTTCGCATTCTATGGAGCTAAATCCGATCCAATTCAAACAAAATTTCTTTATTCTCAGTCTGTGAAAAATTTGGTTTTGATTACAAATACAATTATGGGACATTATGAAATGAAGCAACATAGAATAAAACCCACCCTAAGGTATCTCCATAAGTATCCGGCACGCTTTGACTGACCCAACCGTTCGGTGGAACGTATTGCCCAATATACTCTACGTACCGCTCGATCACTAGAAAACCCCTAGGATTTTGAATGAGTGACAATTCAACTTGGAATCCAAAATTTTGAATAAAAATTTAAATAAAAATTTGACTATCAAACTTTTCAAAAAAATTAAATGAGTCCAATGAAAAGATTTTTTAAGGCTTGTAATTAGTCCGGTTTTTGTACTTGCATGATGCATGTTAGCTGACAGCTGGGTCCGACCGAGTACACCGATTGACGGAAAAGAAACAGGGGTTGTATTTTGTCTTATCGTTAGAGCCCGTGGTTTGTATTACGTAATTTACGGTAACTGGTATTTTTTTTAAGAAAATGCGAAATCTTAAGAAATTAACGGAACGTCCCTCTGGCGTGAACCAACCGTGCGTTAAAAATTCCCCAAGGGCATGCGCGGGCTTACAAGCACAATTAGAATTTTAGAGAGAATCCATTTAATTTAATTTCTCATTGTTCCTTCAGCTCTTGACTCAGCTTGACCTTCACGGACAGTGGACAGTGGACAGTACACATAGTGCTACGAGTTTTTAAAATTTTTACTTTTTGACAAAAGAGAGAGAGGTCAAGGGTCAGGGGTCACTCATCAGAAACTTACTGATTTTAACAAATTACATCAGTCAAAATAAATCACCTAGCTACGCGTAGTAAGTTCAAATTGTGTAAACGTAAACAACAAATCTCACATTAAAAGAAAAAAATACGAATCTAAAAAAAGTGCCACAATCGAAAAAATTTTCACCCGTCAAAGGTAAGAAATTCTGAAATCGTGAGCGCGTCAGTCAGTGTGTGTGTGCTAGTCAGTGTGTCAGAGGCCAATCGGTCGATTCTCATTCGGTCGGTCGGGTTCGGGTCAACCAAAATACAGTAAGGAGAATTTTTTAATTAATTACAATTACACACATCAATTAATTCGCGAGTGAGACGAAGACGACTTATGGCTTGAATCAGGTCTCTGAAAATCATTGACATTAAGGCCACCATTAAACTGCTTATCAGTTATCGGCATCATCGGTCAATTCATTTTTACTTTACAAAATAATTTATGTCATTAGAATGTGAAAATGAATTTGATTGCACTAATTAAAGAATTAATTTATTTAATTAGTGGTGAGAATATTTTGGAAAATTATTTAGCCTCGCGAAACGTTTTTGATTTTTCTATTTTTTCTTTGTCTTGGTGGGAGTGAACCTGAGTAACATAACGTAGAATTAGAAGCATGAAAAAATGCGATAGCTGAGATCCGGAGAAAGCGAAAGCAGGTGATTTGTCTATAGCCTTTTAATTATGAGGCCCCCGTCAAGGTGAATGACCTTTTTAACACTCACGAAGGCACTCCCAATAGCTGTAACGGCTACAACACAAGGGATGATTAATTAAAAATGGCGTCAGAATTCATGAACACTGACTATATGGCGTCGGCACGTAGGATATTTTTCTAAATTGGCCGTTGCCCCAGGCAGCAAAGTAGAAATATCAATGTTTGACTCTTTTTTACCTATGTTTCAAATTTTCAAATCAGTCTCACTCTCGCCAGACTTTCGCAAAGTAAGCCATCATCTAAACTTTCGTCTGAAAATTTCTTCAGCTCCAAGAGTCGAAACGAGAAAAACAGAGCGTATACAAAATTCGAAGAAAAACTTGAGGAATCACTTCAAACCCCTGTACGCCAGACATTCCTTCCGGCATTCCGACATTCCACAACCATGTCGAACAGTAAGTGAATTTATTATTATTTTATTAATTTTTTCGCCTACAAATAACAAGAGAATTGGACAATTTTGAGCCGAAATATAGAAGTACTACACACATTGCATGAAGGGTGCTTGGTGAGGTAAAAATCTGTAATTTAATTAAATACACAATCAGGAAAGAATCAAGTCAAATCGGTCGTTGGGTTGGGCTCTGCCTCTCGGAAAGAGAATAGAAGTTTTCTGTCCCAAATCATTGTTTAGCATTACATCATATGGTGTTCCGTTTTGAACCCATCCGAGGGTCAGTAGACTACAGACGAACTCAAATTATCGGTTGAACAGAAACCGAACGAAACAGCCTTCCATCTCTCCCGTGTTGTAATGTCATACTCTTAAATGCATTATTGGTTAGGTGGGACTGGGACTTACGAATTATTTTTAGGAAATTTTAAGGTAGGTTGCGTTGGAAACGGCGGGTACCCGGCTTTTCTCTCTCCTCGCTAGAAATATTTGCAAAAGGCACTAAAGGCAGAGCTCAACCAAGATTTGTATGTCATGAAATTGCGATTGGAAGAAAAGTCCGGATGGCTGACAGGAATTTTCTGATCTTCGTATATGTAAACTGGAAATCAGGGTAGGCATTTTTATGCCACTGGATTACCTGTATAATATAACCTTCTGATTTACTTGTTCTTTTGTGTGTGAAACGAATTAGATGGCTAAAATTTGGCTAATGTTTTAAAATTAATCATTTTTATGAGGGTAACTTAGCTAATTCATTTAATTACAGGCGGTCGACGTCACGGTCGTGGAGGACCAGTTGCAACTGGTGGATATCCGGATCGTGGAGTTGGACTCCATGGAGAAGGTGCAGCGGGTTTCGGATACAGTCAGAGAGGCGGTTATTCCCTTCGTGGCAGAGGAGGTGACAGGAAAAAAGCTACCATCGAAATCTCTTCGATAATGTTGCCACAGGATGTGACCAGAGAAGCCCTTGAGAGTACACCTATGGGCTGGGTAGATTTGAGTGCATTGAAAGTTGCAGTTAGCAATGGAATTGCGAAGAAACCCCGCAAAACAAGCACAAGCGGCACTCGTGGGACCAAATCAAAAGTGGTATTGACCAGTGACATTCTTCCCAAAGACGTAACAAACGTGGATCTTGACTCTGCACAATTTGGATGGGACATTGTGCCTTTGAAACCACCTCCCAGTAAAGGAATTGGAACAGTTGTGGATCGACGAATAAACATCATAGTCAACCATTTGGGTTCTATCATCAAATTGCCAAGGGAAGGAATACTACAGTATGAGATTGACATTGATCTGGATGAAAGGAGCAAGATCAAGAAGATTGAGAGGAAAGCCCAGGCCGCCCAGGTATATTTTAGTATATTAATTCGTAAAGGTGGTATTTGGTATTCATAGGAAAGAACACAATTACGGTGCAGTATAGTTATAGTGCTAGTTGTGCTAGTCTCTTCCAATCAGGAAATCAGGTCCTTGGTTCCGTAGTTCATCTTCCCATTTCCTAATTTCTAGAGTGGATAGATATTTTAATGGCTTCAGGTCCAACAAGATCCTGGCCTCTGTTTATGAGTTGGTTCTTCTTCTCATTTGTTCACTTTTTGTTATAATTTTTAAAAGGCTAACCCGCCGAGGTCACCACCAAGAAGAGGTGGACGTGGAGGTGGTGGTGATGGGCCCCGCGACTATTTCCAGCAGGATGCACCGAAACCTGCCCTTTGGAAGAAAATTGTTTTGAAGGCGGTTGAAATAATTGAACAAAGGGAGGTAGAATTTTGTGAAAATAATAATTTCCTGAGTCCAGTTAAACTTGCAACGGATGGGATGAAGACTATTTACACAGTTCAACCAATTAGATGTGGAGGTTTAGCAAAGACAGTAGTACTCTCAATAGGCATGTGGGAGTTGGGTGACGACGAAACGGGAGAAGACGTCTACACAGTCACCGTCCGGTGTGTACAACAAATTAAGACCACCCGAGAGTTGGAACTTTATATCAATGATGCAAAGCTTCGCATTGACATGGGAATGGTGGCTCCTAATGAGTTTGCGGAATTGGAAAGGATCTATAATGTTGCTTTGAAGACCACCGCTTTGCGAAGACACACTCCGGTATTTTATTACAAACTATACGTCATTCCCAGAAGTCCGTGGAGTGTCAGTAGAAACAAATTATCGAATATTTCATGATATTGAAATTAGGTTGGGCGTGCAAGTTTCTTCCCAATGCCAACCGGAGATGGATTTTTTCTTGGCGGAGGACTCGTGAACTGGACAGGGTTTTCATTGACATACACCATGGGATGGAAACCTTTTGTGACGGTCGATGTTGCCAAGCAAGTGGCATAAATTACTCTACGTTTCTACAATTAGTTTTTGATCATTTGATTGGTCAATGATTGATTTAATTTATTTTCTATAGTCATAATCCTTTAAATTCAGTACCTTTATTTTTAACTTTATTTCATTTCAGCTCTGCATTTTTACTTGGACTAACTGTATATGATGTGTTGGATGATCTCTTCGACAATAACAACAACAACCAATACAGACGCAGTCCAGGCGTAAATGTAACCAATGTGCATTCATGGAGAGCCAACGATTTTGACAAGGCTAATGATCTCTTGAGGTTTTGCAAGGTGTCATATGTATTGGCTAACACAGGTCAAAAGTTGACTCGACGGGTAACCGGGATCAGCAGAGGAGGAATTGCACGAGACCATACTTTTGATTCTGAGCGTGGTCCAACCGATGTCCAGAAGTATTTTGAAATGGAAAAAAATATGAAATTACAATACCCTGGCGGGCCGGTTTTGGAATTGGGGAAATCCCATGTACCAGCTGAGGTGAGTAGGAAACTAGGAATTTAATTTTTAAATTGCAATATGGGATAGTCAGCTGGGTAGAGGTATAATAAATTATTAGTTTTCCAAATTGATTGATTCACTTGCCGAGAAATGCTGCCATTTTCTAAAGTGCATCACAGTCCCCCATTTTGAGGGAACCCATATTAGATAGATAGATATTCGGTCAAGACTATTCAGGGTTAACTGGTGGAAACAAATATTATGCAATTTTTGCATAGAACTACAGCACTACAATTTTAAGGAAATATGTTACTTTTCCAGTTTCTGTGAGGTAGCACTGTAATGACGTAATTTTCAATTTCAATGGAAGCCATCATAGTGAAATAGTAAAATAACGTCATTTGCTTTATGCATTAGAGAAGTTTTCTGGTTAGCAGACTTTCTCAATGTACAACGTTATTTGTGTTTTTGTTTTTGGTAAAACTCCTTTTATGGGCCCAACTTTTTGTAATTTGTTTGCCAGTAAGAATGTTCGTTTGTTTCAAAGTTGTTGAGAAATTTTTTTTAACATGATGATGTGCTGATTGAGCCAAACATTATTATTAATATTTATTGAACTTAATTGAACATACTGGACATACACACATGATTGTGATTCATAACATGATTGTGTTTTGAATATAGTTTTGCACTGTGACGAAAGGGCAAGCCTGGAGACATAAATTGACCGGTAAGCAAACAACTTTAATATTTATTGATTTTTGTATTTTTTTGAACTTGTGTCATGTACTAGTATTCAAACAACATAATATTGAATGCATGTGGGAATTTTATTCATATAATATTTAAATTGAATGTATGAATATATTTTCAGAGGCCCAAACTGCTTCAATGATTAAAGACACGGCAAAGCGTCCAGCAGACCGTTTGAAGACAATCATGCAATCGATTCATTTGAGTAAGTTCCCTGAAGATCCAGTCTTGAAAGAATTTGGAGTTTCGGTTTCTGGACAACTCACTGTATTAAAGGATGCCCGGATTCTACCAATGCCGACTTTAGTTTACGGGGTGAGTACAAGTTTTTAGAATTTTTAGTTCGGATAATATTTTTTATTAATACTGCTAAGGAGGTGGTTGAAGGTTGAAGTATTTAAACTGCCAAATGTAATCTGGTCATTGATTACTTATTATTAGAAAAGTGCAACACAACAAGCCAGACTTACTCCTGGGGGCGATGGTGTTTGGGACATGTTTGGGGAGAATTGTCAATTCGTGAAACCCTTTTTGACTGGAGAGCCCGTCAAATGGGCCATTGTTAACTTGGCTGAACCAAGATATTGTAATGGTGACACCGTGTAGTAAGTCATTGAGATATCGAATTTGAGAAAAAAAATTACCACAGAATAATTTTCTTGGAATGATAATAATTTTAAAAAATTTCAATTTTAGTAATTTTGTCAAAGAATTTGTTAAAGTTGCACAAGGTGCAGGATTAAATCTTGGAAACGCTAACACAGTGATGGATCTGTACCATGAGGTGAGTTTAGTTGGTGACGTAGTTTTTGCATTTTATAATGAACATTTTATTACTAAAAAAAGATCGTTTCTAAATGAAATACAATTGATTTTCTATTTCTTATTTCAATATTTCCCAGCCCAACCTGAGACCACCAATATCTAAAAGCTTGAAAGACTGTTTGATAGGCATCAAGAGCAAGGAAGTACACTTTGTTCTCGTCATCATTCCGCGAAAGGATACCAATATATATTCAATCGTTAAAAGAACAGCTGAATTGGAAATACCGGTAAAAGAATCGACAAATTCGCTACGTACTTTCCAAAGTATTCTATTATTGAATTTGTGTGTGTTTGTATTTATTCCAGGGCGGAATTTTAACCCAATGTATTGTAGCTAACAATGTTCAAACTGCAAAACCTGCCACTGTTGGAAATGTTGTGTTGAAGTTGAACATGAAATTGGGAGGAGTAAATAATTTACTCTACGTTGACCCGAGAATGTGGACTAGAATTGATGTGTTGAAAGCTCCTGTCATCATTATGGGTGCGGATGTAACTCATCCAGGGAAAGATTCAAAGGTATGCTTAGCTTATTGATAATTATTTTCAGTAAAAACGTTCAACCTCCATTTATTTATGGATCCAATTAATGTAAATATCGAAAGTAAATTTTTTAACTGATTTACTACAGTTCCCAAGTTTGGCGGCTGTGACTGCGAGTACTGACCGGACTGGAATGCCATTCATGATGCACTGCCAAGCTCAAAAAGTTGCGGGTCAAGGTGCAGCTGAAATTATAACAGAACTTGATCAGATCGTCAAGAAAATGCTTACAAAGTTTATTGAGGAGACTGGACATCGTCCAAGAAAAATCATCTTCTACAGAGATGGCGTCGGTGACAGCCAATTTGAGGAAGTAAGTGTCTATCCAAGCCACGCGGTTGGTTCTGTTGTTCAAAAACTTATACTAATTTTACGTTGTGTTTGTCTACAAGGTTCTCCAGAAGGAGATGATGATGATCCGTCAAGGGTGCACCTTGTTGTCCGTAGACAATAGAGCGATGGCAAGAGCAGTTAAGGATATAGCATTGGGTGAAAATCTCTTCAGTCATCCTTATCAGCCAAAAATCACATTCATTGCTGTTCAGAAACGACACAAAACTAGATTCTTCCCTGAGAATCCTAACGACGGTGTTGGAAAGGTAAGATTTTGAATTAAAATTAATTGGACTGTAGTTTATAATCAATTTATGTATCGTTAAAACTAACAATGCATTCATTTTGTTGTAATAATAGCCACAAAATGCGCCTCCTGGAGTAGTCGTCGATACCCAAATCATGAACCCAAATTGCACAGATTTCTATTTGTTGTCACACATTGGCATTCAGGTATGATTCAGTAGTGTTATCCGACTAGAGAAATTAAATATTTTCCGCTTTTAAATATTACTACTAATATAATTTTGACGACCAATAGGGGACCAGCCGCCCGACTAGATATCAAGTGCTGTGGGATGACACAAACTTTACCATCGATGAGATTCAAGTTCTGACTTATTACTTGTGCTACTGTTATTGCCGATGCAATCGATCAGTGTCCATTCCTGCTCCCACGTACTACGCACACATTGCTGCCTACCGAGCAAAAATATTTACTCATAATCTGGGGTAAGTGACGCTCATGACTTCATTAGTTTAGTTTGTTGTGCTGTATCGAACAAAATGTAAACCTTTCTTTCTTTGTTTCTTTTTTAGAGATGCTGAATTGGTGAACATACCAAAACTGAACAAGAAAATCGAAAGACAACCAGAACTTTTAGAACACTTTCCGATGCACTTTGTTTAAGGAGAGCTGAATCTAACACAAATATCTCTGCGATAAAAATGAAATTCGCTTAGTTCATTGGATGTACATTAAATTGTGAAATAGAAAGTAGTACAATCACAATATATACGAGACGACACAAAAATAAATGAAATACATTGTGTTTAAAATTTACAAAGAGCTTGAGTTGTGTTGTGTTTTGTCTTTACTTTGTTTAGTATTTCGTAATTTTTACATTTTGAGTTTTTTGAGTTTCAAGAGAGAAAAAATTCTGAAGAACTGAGTGATCTAATAGAGAAACTATAGTCGTTTTTGTAGTTTTGATTTCCGGTGAATTATTATTGATTATCATGTTTCGGCTGCAGGGTCAAAATTAAAAGAATCTCAAGTTACGTTATACTACACCGTCAGAATCAGCGCATAGTAAAATGGTGCGGGCATCCCATACTTTTTGCATCGTTCTTATAATGTAAAATTGAGATGATCTGCCGTAATGAATTATCAACGTACTACGCAATAACCAATTTCAATATGTAAATTTAGAAGATCGCAATTTTCGCGATCGCTCCGGCAGAATAAATGATGGTTTTCTTAAAATCGGTTTTCACCTTAAATTTTTTTTTGTAATACTATGGGTGGTTTTTCTTTTGCCGATATATGGGTTTATAACATAGGAAATTCCAATTAATAAATGTACATATTTTTAGAATGCACTTTTGAGCCACAATGAGCGCTACCGTGTGCCTGCCTACACAATATTGGGAAAATTAGAGTGGTGATGAAACATTTTTGGTTACAATTTAACCTTCTGAAAAATTGAACAATACTAATGGACAGGTAAGAAGACAAAACACATGCTTTCACGGACTAATACTAGTAAATAGTTACTATGAACTTGCATAATTCACAACACACTTTGCACAGACTTTGTACTTTGTATGAATCCCGAACAAAATAATTTTATGGACTAATGTGTCAGTCGAGCAGTCAACTAATGGGAAAAATTGTGCCCATAATTCGTTGAATCCCTCCGAATTTTATTTACCTTTCGTATTTACTCAAGTAATTTTCCCTAGAAATGTTTTTCCAGAGCTACTTGAGAATTTGAAGCGGAAGGAAAGTTTGGTTAGTATAGTGTAGTGCTTACAGCTTGTAGAATATGACGCACAACTGCAATCTTTTTTTAAGAATGTGTTTGTGGTTTCAATTTTGTACTGTTACTTTGCTAATAAAATCGGAGTTTGTAACTAGCAGGAATCCATTGACATATTTTCAATTTGAGTCTATGCTCAACTACGACATCATCTTGTACTCGGATTTGTCACGTAAGGAACACTATGTAGTGCACAATTTTAGCAATAATTGCAATAATAAATTTTGACTGAAAGGCAATGACTTCTGTACACTACTTCGTTGGTCTGTCCAGAGTGTGTAAAAAAGTTATGCAGTACCCTGTACATGTCACGTTAACACTATAGAAATGTTAACAAAACTTTACTTTGTTCTTCCTGAATTAACAGAAAATGCAAGGAATAGAGAATTCGATGTTCCGGTATCAGCGGTGCCAATCGTTTCCTTTGAAGGGCTGAACTCATCGAAGAGTTTAACTGGTGTAGGCTATACCGGATGTAATGATGTCATCGTCATTATTTCTCCAACTCACATATCTGAATTTTATTGGTTCGTGAATGATGTGAGTGTTTTGATTAAAATACAATTTTTTTGAAAGACTAAAATGCGTTCTGTTCAATGATTCTGGACTTTCAAATCTTTTCCTGGAATTAAGAAACCATGCATTTGAAGTTTAACTTGAAAACTCTTAAATTCTAGATACTCCCAAATTGGACAGAATCCTCACGAGAAAGGGAATTATTGGACCAACGACACGTTTTTCTAATCTGGCCAGAAAGACTGAAGTCGCGGGCCAGCATTTTCACGATACTCTCAAAAAATGTTACATCCAGTTCCTCATTTCTGCTCCACACAAATATTTTCATCATTTTTCAAGCCGACGAATGGACCTACTCACTTTGGGAGATTTATTCTATTAAAAACCAAACATTTATCCGGGCGGTTGGGATTTTTGTTAGACCCATTGATATTGTAGATATTTTGGCTAAATCTTCTAGACGGGAAGATTTTCAAGGGGTTGAAATCATATCGATCGCAACGGTGAGAATAAATATAAAATTTAAGGAATTTTAGCATTTTATTTTGAATCATTACTTTTAGTAACTTTCTTTAGGATGCCGAGGGTTATGAGTATGAGTCCTTGTTTACAAACTACAGCGGTACATTAATACTGGAAAGCGGGTTTGTAGCAAACTTATATTGGGATTTGAGGGACACGCTCAATTTCAGGTATGTGGGATAGTTTAATTGTGCCGATACACTTATGGACAACTGAAGAAACGGTTCATCTACTCCATTGAAAACGTATTGAATATGAATTCAGTGAATCTGCTATTCCCGGAGGATGGATGTACGTTGAAAATGATACGTTGCTCGGAGATCAAGCAATTGCTTTGGTCAATGGAGAAGCTGACATTTGTATTTCTCAAAATGTAATGAGAACAGATTTGGCGACCAGATTGACATTTTTGCAACCAACATATCCCCTCAAGTAAGGTCATAAGATATGCCAACTTTATTTTCCGCACAAGCGACCAAAACCAATTCGGTCAATATATGTATATTATATGTTCTTTATATTTGTTTGCATATTCTACAGTGTGATTGCATTCTTCAAAGAACCTTCCTTTGGAACTTTAGTAGAGATTTACAATGAGCCATTCCACATTTATGTCTGGATCTTGCTCGTTGGACTTGGACTGTTGATCTCAGGATTGGTGAATCTTTTCATAAAATCTCTGTTAATGAACAACCACGATTTGTATGAAGAGGATAAATGTTTAGAGTCTGAATCAATATTATGGGTCGTTGCGACTGCTTCTCAACAAGGTTTGTCTGTCCTGATTATGTTCACAATTTACACATTTATTGATAGCTTATGTGAATTGTGGCATCTGTGCTGTGTGTGGAAATAGTAATTACAAGAATGGAATTTCTTACTCGAATGACGCGATCATAATTTTCAAAAATCGAAATAAAATTCAAAAGTCCTAATGCAACATAAATTCCATAAGTACGACAGCATGATCCTAAGTTGTCTTTGAATTAATTTCAGGTTGGCATATTTTCCCATCGGCACTTCCGCTGAGAATATTATTCATCACTGCTTCACTTTTTGCTGTTGTCGCTTATGGCGCGTACTCGGCTGCATTGGTGTCCAAACTTTCTGTCCAAATGAGTCCAATTCAATCATTCAAAGACCTGCTTCAATATGACTACAGATTTATTTTCAATCAAAAAAGTGTCTCTTTGAAGGAGTACACAAAAGTTTGTTCTTAATTATTACAAAATACATGCTTTATGACTCGTAATTATTTTTTCAACCCAGTTTATTAATTTAAATTTAAGGGAATGCAGTCATATTACAAAATCTCCAAAATGTTGAAGTACTATGAGCCTCAACTTGGTATACAAGCAATGAAACGACAAACTGTTGTACTTTCGTATTGGGAAGGAATTGAAGGTATCTATCCTGTACCTAATGAAATTGGGTTCATCTGTGAGTCATTACAATCTTTCGAAGTTGAAAATACGAATATCAACACTGGAATGACGCTCAAGAAAGGTTCACCTTATAAAGAAATTTTTAATCACAAGTAAGAATCCGATTCCGGCAAACCTAATACCTACATATTTTCTAAAGAATTTTGAAATTATAATGGAGTGATTTCCTGCAGAATCCTGCTGTTGAAAGAACGTGGATTCAATCACCGGTATGGACGACACTATGATTGGGCAACGCGACCTCAATGTTTGGAGAAAAGTAGAGTTCGTCATGAAGCATTGGATCTTAGAAGCATTATCTCTGCTTATTTCCTCCTACTTGTCGGACTGGTCGGCGCACCCATTGCACTCATTTTAGAATTAATATATTTTAAAAGACACAAATCATCACATGAATATGATTTTGAATTGTCCTTAAATTACAGTTCTGGATAAAGTCCTTTACAAGGGATAAAAAAAATTATAACATACATCGCTGTTTCACGTGTTTTCGGATTTATTCTCTCACGTTTTGATGAGTATTTAACAATTTCATAAAAGCTGATTCTCTGACTGCCATTCGTCGTTCTTTTCCAATACACTATTCCATATTTCAGCTCGGGTAAAGTACTGTTCTTACACCAAACCAACGATATTTTGTCGTAAACATTAATGCATTCACGATTCTCCATTGGTTAGCAGCATTGCTCGTGAACATCCATAATTTTGTATTTTATAAGTCCACGGTACCTTGGACTTTGTAGGAACTCAATATAAAATATTGATTTAACCGACAACTGCATACTGTTCCAATCGAGTCAATTAATGGAATCCATTTTCTCGTTCTACAATCACTTTGTGCTTTCTTTACCGTAAGTGCTTAATCGTCAAGTACATGAATTATTAGCAGGTTGAGTGACATTCCTGTTAATGGAATATTTTACTTTGTCATAATGATTTTTGACAACTCTCTAAAAATTGGATGAAAAATAGCTTACGACTATTAACGATGTTTGTACGGAATGACGCACAAGACACAACTACACTATTTTTAAAAAATGGAGTTTTGGTTACAATATGCTGTGATTGCATTACTAATACAAACCGAGATAATAATTTGTAGAAATCCATTGACATATTTTCAGCTTGAGTCAATGGTTAAATATGACATCATTCTTTACTCAGATTTGTCAGGTAACACAATATTTTATTTTGCGCCAAAAACATTTTCATGTTAAAAATCACATGGACTAAAACGTCAAATAAAGTGTCACGAACGAGCATTAGAATGACTAATTTTGTGTGCAGTTAAACTGTTCAGGTTCACTGCTTGAGATATTTTGCAAAAATAATTATTTTCTATTTTAAGTTCGGAATAATTAGCAAGGAGGGTTGAGAAACTATGATAAGTCAACAATTAAAGACCAACTATACACAATAAAGTCAATTACGTCATTCATTACAATAGAAATCTTGCCATCTAAATTCTAAATAAATATTTACTAGATGTTGTTGAATTAATAGAAAATGCGACTATTAAGGAATCCAATGTGCTGGTGTCAGAAAAGTCTACCATTTCCTTTGAAAACATGAACTCCTCAATCAGCTTCAATGGTGCTGGCTACACCCACGATAATGATGTTATCATCATAATAGCTCCAACTCACAGATTTCAATTTTATTGGTTCATAAATGAAGTAAGGATTTTCTTCTAAATACATTTTTTTAAACAAGAAAATGCAGTAGGAATAAACGGTCTAACCTTCGATATAATTTTTATAGTGAAAAGTGGTTCGCTTAACTTTTAAATTTTTCACAATATTTGGATTCTAGCCTAATTTGAGAATTTATACAGGTCCTTCAAACATGGACTTCATTTTCACGAGAAAGGGAATGGTTGGACCAACGCTATATTTTTCTGGTATGGCCAGAAAGTCTGAAATCACGGGCCAAGATTTTCAAACTACTATTGGAAAATGTTTCTTCAATATTATCATTCCTGCTCCATACAAATATATTTGTAATTTTCCGGGCAGTAGGTTGGGCCTTCTCACTTTGGGAAGTTTATTCCATTAAAGGCCAAATATTTGTTAGATCTGTAGGTATTTTCGTTAGTCCAATTCATATCATGGATATTTCGGCCAAATCATCTCGACGGGATGACTTCCAAGGGGTGGAGATTGTAGCGATTGGTTCGGTAAATAAAACTTTGTAAATATTTTCTGCTGTTCCTGAGATACAAACACTAGTTTTTAAAATAGGCAGAAGATGGTTATGATTACGAGACAAAGTTTACAAACTACAGTGGGACTTTAGTACTGGAAGGAGGCTTTGCTGTGAACATATATTGGGACCTGAGAGATATGCTTAATTTCAGGTACAATCTAGATAGTAGTTTGATTATCAAGAGTGAATGATTACACTGACACCAAATATATTGATATTTACAAATTAGTGAATCTGCTACTAGCGGAGATTGGTTGTTTGTGCATAACGGAACCTTGTCAGGAGGTCAAGCGATCGCTCTGGTCACTGGAGATGCTGACATTTGTATTTCTCAAAATGTAATGAGAACGGATTTGGCTAGCAGATTGACCTTTTTGCAACCAACGTATTCACTCAGGTCAAGTTTAAATAAAATTATTCTTCCGGTATGGTTAATTTGCTCGGCCGAGTTCTGTAAAACTCAGCCCTCCACATCACCGGAAGGAATTATGCCACAATTTTGTTTAATTAACGGATTCACTATGTATTTATTTAACAGTGTAATAGCATTTTTCAAAGAACCAGCTTTTGGAGCACTAATGGAAATTTACAATGGACCATTTCACATTTATGTCTGGATTTCAATAATTTCACTGGGATTGTTAACTTCTGGTTTGGTAAATGTTGTTATCAAATCCCTGTCAACAAGAAAGAGCAAAATGTACGAAGTTGACAAATCTTTGGAGTCAGAGTCAATAATTTGGATCATTGGAACTGCTACTCAACAAGGTTCGAGTTGTAATATATTCAGAATACTATTAGAGAAGGGCCATTTAATTTTTTAAAATAATTCTAAAATTCTCCCCAGGTTGGCATATTTTCCCAACAGCTCTTCCGCTGAGAATATTATTCATCACTGCTTCACTTTTTGCTGTTGTCGTTTATAGTGCGTACTCGGCTGCATTGGTGTCCAAACTTTCTGTCCAAATGAGTCCAATTCAATCATTCAAGGACCTCCTGCAATATGACTACAGATTTATCTTCAATCGAGAAAGCGTCTCTTTGAGGGAATATACGAAAGTTTGTTCAATAATTTCATTCTGACCAGTGGATTCATTTAATTGTTACAGAACACCTCACGCCATGCCTCTAATGATTTGGATTTATAAACCTATAATTTATTATTTGAAATTTAAGGGAGTGAAGTCATATTATAAAGTATCCAAAATATTGAAGTACGGTGACACCGAAATCGGTATACAGGCAATGAAAAGACAAACCGTTGTACTTTCGTATTGGGAAGGAATTGAAGGCATCTATCCTGTAGCTAATAAAATTGGGTTCATCTGTGAGTCATTGCAAGCTCTTGAAGTCGAAAATACAGTTGTCAATACCGGAATGACACTCAAGAAAGATTCACCTTATAAAGAAATTTTTAATCAGAAGTAAGAATTTGGATTTTTTTTCCTCTTTTAACTCTTTGTGGTAACCCTATACGTATTTTCTGGACCTTTGCATTTTGATCAAGCATAGATGTTTGGTCAGAACTTTGGTTTTGAAATTATTAAAAGAATGATTTCCTGTAGAATTCTGTTGTTAAAAGAACGTGGATTCAATCACCGATATGGACGACACTATGATTGGGCAACGCGACCACAATGTTTGGAGAAAAATCAAGTCCGTCACGAACCATTGGATCTCAGGAGCATCATCTCTGCTTTTTTCCTCTTACTTGCGGGACTGATTGGTGCACCCATTGCACTGATTTTAGAATTAGTGTATTTTAGAAGATGTAAATCATCAAATGAGTATGATCTTGAATTGTCGTTAAATTACAGTTCCCTACCGTGGATAAACTCCTTTATAGAAAGAAAATACAATAAATAAGTTAGAGAAACTCCGCCGAGAAAACTCCATATTCTTTGAAGATCTGTGTGGTTAGTCATTGTTATGAGAGTACAACGTGTACTTCCTTTAGTTCTGGGGATTGTGCTTGGCAAGTATATCGAGGTAATATTAGATTCAGTACCATAAATAATTTTCTTCTCGAATGAGAAAACCCCCATTACATACAGACAGGCAATGAAGGTAATTATTTATTTATTTATTACGTTTATTCCAAATCAGAAAACTGTAAGATAGATATTCGACATTACAGAGCCTAATTCATCGACAATAATAAGACTCTCCTGAATCTCCTGTGTATCTCTCCTGATACAACATGCTACATAAACATTTACCATACTAGTTGTTATTTAATATAAATTATTGCCGAGTATAAATTAGAGTGGAGGAATGCATTGCAAAAATGTCACTTAAATATTTTTATAAATAAATTCTGGAACAATTGCATTGAAAGCAGATTCGTCGTCAGATTCGGAGTTTAAATGTTTTGCTTTTAAAACTTCATAGGCCCCAATACACGAAATTAATCAATAGCATTATGTATTTGATTTCGGTATATGACTGACTAAAGCTTGTAAGATTTTTAAAATAATTGACAAGTGAAGTACTGAAGTTTATGTTTACGTCAAATCAATAACCGACTCGTTGAATCCTTTGTGGAGTCATAAATGACATTTTGACATTCATGCTATTGAAAAAGTTTCTTGTTATAATGGGCCATTCTAAAGTGGTCTGTCTGAATCTGAATGGAGTACTGTGACTCCGACTGTCGTCTCGATTGAAGAAAGCGACGATAAATTAGACTCAGAGTTCACTTGCGTCATCGACTGTGAACTTTAGTTAGAAAAAAATCCTAAAGTTACTGTTTTGTAAAATTAATTTTGTCGACTCCTTTTAAGAATGAGTCTGAGGATTGTGAGGATTCACTTTCCCACATTTCCCGCATTCACTTTGTTACTTTTAGTTCGAATTGCGTCTTCCATAAATGTGCTGGAATACTTTCATTTTGGTTCAATGCTCAACTACGATATTTTAATTTATTCTGATTTGCCGAGTAAGTCTTGATAGGGGATTTCAAATAAAAAGTTAGCTCATGCACTCTGGAAATTTTGCCATCGTTTAGGCAAATTAATGATCCAATTTATTCATACCAAATAAACTCTGTACATCTTTTGGAAACTTTAAAATTGTTCTTTCCATACTGATTAGGAGAACAAGTTGAAGAAATTCAGACAACAGCGTTGAGTTCGGGCCTTGCACTGGCTGTTCAAAATCTGAAAGCATTTATGAATACAAACGACGGTTCCAGTTTCAGTTCTACAGGAAATGTCATTGCCATGATAAGTCCAGCCAACAAATCTGAGTTTAATTTTATCGAAAATCAAGTAAGTCTTTGTAGGGACTCCTTGAGCTCATTTTACTGGTTGGTGATTTACAATATTTTGTAGATTCTTCCCACTGCTGGGACGAGGCATATTTTTCTGTTTTGGCCAGAAGTCATGGAAGAAGAGTCCGACATTTTATCAGTCATGGAAACTTTGTATGCAACATCAAATTTCACGCTCAACACAAATGTATTCACAATTTTTCGAACAAATGCAGAGGACCCTGAGACATTTTCAGTCTGGGAAATATACTCAATCAAGGAACAGCGTTTAACTCAAGGCATTGGGATTTTTTCAACTCAAATTGGCATTACAAATATTTTAGCGAAATCATCCCGAAGACAAAATTTCAATGGCGCAGTCATTAGAGCGGTTGCATCGGTACATGCAGACATACAGGGTGTTTTCAAAATTGCATATTCATGATTGACATCCAAATTGTAATTTTGCAGGCTGACGAAGGATATTCGTTTGAGTCCAGGTTTTCAAATGACACCGGAACTTTAGTGCTGGACGGCGGTTTTGCTGCAAACTTGTATTGGGATTTGAGAGATATGCTAAATTTTAGGTGTGTATTAAGAAATTCATAAGTTAATAGGACTTATCCGCACTAATCAAAATTTAAATTCAGCGAATCATCGGAGGATAGCGGCGGATGGATGTACATTGAAAATCATACCTTACAAGGTGGTCAAGCCATTGCATTGCTTGAAGAAACTGCTGACATCTGCATATCCCAGAATGTAATGAGATCTGATTTGGCCAAAGAATTGACATTCTTACTTACTACTTACCCACTCAGGTCAGTCGAATTCATCAATTTAGTACGCATTTGATTTGCTAACATTTTTAAAATGTTAAAACTTGATATTATAGTGTGATTGCTTTCTTCAAAGAACCGTCCTCTGTGAATTCGGTGAATATCTATAAGCTACCATTTGACAAATATGTGTCTGTTCCACTCCTCGTTCTTGCATTAGTGATTTCTGGACTAGTAAGAATATTCGTTACAACTACAACGAAAAAAATAAAATCAATTGAGGTCGACAATCGTATTGGACGAGATTCGATAATGTGGACCATTGGAACTATTTCACAGCAAGGTTCTATTATAAAAAATTCTTTATATATTTTTGACATCATTTGACAGTCTTTACCATATACGATTTTAGGGTGGCACGTGTTCCCCTCGGCATTATCCTTAAGAATATTGTTTGTCACCGGTTCCCTTTCTGCCGTTGTCGTTTACAATGCATTCTCAGCAGTATTGGTATCCAAACTCTCGGTTCAAATCAGTCCAATTCAATCCTTGAAGGACCTCATTTTATATGACTATACGTTTATTCACAGTCAGAACAGTGTTTCTATGATGGAGTTTGGGAAGGTTAGCCTTGCAATACATTTACAGAATTGTAAAAATGTGGACTTTCATTAATGATTATCATTGTATTATTTTTACAAGGCAAAAGTAATTTCATTGATATTCTCTAGGGTATGAAGGCGTATTACAAAATACCAAAGATGGAAAATTATCCTAAAAAGACGATCGCTCGACAGGCAATGAAACCAAAAAGTGTTGTACTTTCATACTGGGAAGGAATAAATGACGTCCTAAAACTTCCTACTAATCCTATGGACTATATTTGTGAGTCATTACAAGCCTTCCCAGTCGAAACTGGCGTTGTTCATACGGGGATGACACTCAAGAAAGGTTCGCCTTATGAAGAAGTCTTTAATCAAAAGTAAGATTATTAAACAGTATGCACTAAATTATAATTAATTACATTAGTCGATTGTCACAGGCAATGCTTCGTGGAAAATCATATGGTATTTTGAGTTAGCCTTGCCTTGCATTAGTCCGCACGAAGCTATTATATAACAAGAATAAATATCTACATGCAGTGTCAGCCGATTGGATCGAATCCACCCCGAAGCACGGACACAATTCCCACACATCCCTCATTAATCATGAGACATTGCGATTTTTGAGTTCCCCGTTAGTTACAATCCAATTCGGAAGTTAAATTTTTTATGAAAGATTAGTGCCTCATTGCCGGTTTAGAAAAAATAGATTTCAATAATTTTCTCCTGATTATTAAAAGTTATGTGTATAAGGTCTTCGTTCTATAACTCAGTCTACAGTTCTCTTGCCAAGCGTCATTGGAAAAGTACTAAAATATAAGGAACTGATATATTTATTTTATTTATTCATTATTATATTTATTTATTTTTTATATAACAGTATGTCTGTATTTAGCCTAAACAAATTCGGATTAGAAGGAATAAAATATTATCTCAAATATTTCAAACAATTTCCTCAAGGATTCTTCAACTCAAAGGACGCGGATTTAATCAACGCTACGCACGTCATTACAGTTGGGCTACTCAGCCTCAGTGTTTGAAGAAAACTACTGTTCGTCATGACCCCTTGGAACTCCAGAGTTTATTCTCCGCTCATCTCCTTCTCATAGCTGGACTATTTGGGGCATTCTTTGCCTTTATTTTAGAATTATATGTATTTAATCGACAAACTAAACTAATGCTTGGGGTATTTACTTTGTTATATAAATATTTCCCTTGGATTAATGCTTTTGGTCAGAGTTAATCGTCAGTGGAATGAAACACAACTTTACCTTGCCCTCTGGGGGTGGCCAGAGTGGTGAGGCGGTCAATGTCTCAATCTCTCTGTCCATGGTGTATGGTTCCCTTCCATGCAACC
>JAQIXO010000008.1:0-87151 GCA_034700305.1 Protaphorura armata
AGTCAATGTCCTCCCCAGTGCTAGTCATGGTCAAAATTACATGCCTCACGAAAACATGCAACTCCATCACATGTACCCTGGATCATATTCTAGCCAGGATCGGTCTAATCTTGGTGGATTGCCTGTAAATACGACAGCTGCTGCTGCAATGGCAGCTGCCAAAAAGAAGGGTATCAAGTCTTCTCTAGGGCGTCTATTCAGTAAAAAGGAAAAGGTGGGTGTGATTTATTTAAACTAATATTTTGATTCAATCCAAGACACGCATTCCAAGTCGTTTAATTTTAATTTGTTTTCATCAGGCCAAGGGAAAAGATTCACTGTATGATCAAGGTGGCTTTGAAAGTGAAGGTTCATTGGCTAGTGAATCTCTCTCGACGCCAGTGTTAAGCACGAGTAGTCTTCCTTCGCAGTCCATGAACCCGGTTCCTCTCACAGCTAAAGCGGACTTTGATAGGAGAAAGAAACGAAAGACTAAATTGCTCTCGGAGGCCATGAAAGCCGGAACGCCATTTGCTCTTTGGAATGGTCCAACAATAGATGCTTGGTTGGAACAATGGGTTGGCATGCCCGCCTGGTATGTCGCCGCCTGTCGAGCCAACGTCAAGTCCGGAGCAATTATGAGTGCCCTGAGTGATACCGAAATTCAGCGAGAAATTGGAATTAGGTATGATTTTCATATGAATATCACCATTGCGTTTTGCGAAAATATTTGTCTACCAAATCTATCCCAGAATATATAGTTAAACGAAGTGCGTAATAATTTAGTTAAGGGCTTGATCAAGAACAATGTTTCCAGAATCTGTACAATCTGCCTGTGTAATGTCAAACTACATTACGTTGTGTGTTTTAATTTTGTACAGTAATCCACTCCATCGGTTGAAATTACGGTTAGCAATTCAGGAAATGGTGTCGCTAACAAGTCCCTCTGCCCCAACTGCCTCAAGATTAGGTCACTTGGCATTTGGAGACATGAACCATGAATGGATTGGGAATTATTGGCTTCCGTCATTGGGCTTGCCACAATACCGAACTACTTTCATGGAATGCCTCGTGGACGCACGTATGCTAGATCATCTGACAAAGAAAGACCTCCGAACTCAATTAAAAATGGTTGATGCTAACCACAGGTACTGTACTCTCCCATCTGTTTTCACTCAACTCCCAAATTTACTTTTATCAAACTTGATTACATTCCATAAATTTTATAGGACCAGCTTGCAGTTTGGAATTGTGTGCTTAAAGAGGTTGAACTATGACCGGAAATTATTAGAAGATAGGCGTAGAGCGTGTGAGAATGAAAATATCGATCTCCTAGTGTGGTCAAATGATCGTGTTATCAAATGGGTTCAATCCATTGGTCTCAAGGTTAGTTTCATACAATCTCATCTTGACCATCTTCGATTTCTTTTGATGAAACTAGAATTTCCATTTACCATGCTGATTTCTGATTTGAGCAGGAGTACGGGATGCACCTTCAAGAATCAGGTGTCCATGGTGCGTTAATAGCTTTGGATGAAAGTTTTGATCACAATACAATGGCTTTAGCTCTTAAAATTCCTAGCCAAATCACTCAGGTATGTACTTCATTGAGTTATGAGCAATTTCTAGAAATAGTTCCCTAAGGCCAAAGTGAGTGAAAGCTGTTTTCACTAATATGAGCCTTCTACAACGTTATTAATATTTTACATATTTCTTATTTCAGTCTCGACATATTTTGGAGCATGAGTTTAGTGGTCTGTTAACGCTGGCGGAAAGAGGAGTTTTAGAAGGTAAATGAAAGATTTATTCTCATAAACTCTAAATTAGTACATACAATTTAATTTAGCAACAACTCGTTTGAACGGACAGGTAGTTACAAAAGTATACACATAATTAATGTATGAATTTTTGATTTGATTTTGTTTAGAGTCTTGACCCATAAGAATGGCCCAAGTGTAAATAAGATTGAATGGAAGAAATTCACCGAAATTTATTAAGGTTGGATTTGAAATACTCATTAAGTTAGATGGAGGAGATACATCTGTAATTTCTGTACAAGTGCCAGTAACGGAGCGTGTACACACTCGTTTTCCAATTGTTAACCAGTGCAGCATTGGTCGGTCGGCCTTGAGCACGAAAATGAAGAACCCAGTAAGAATTAAGAGTTTTGAAGTACGAAGACTGGATCGGACTGCATGGTTACTTTTTATTGCTAACATCCTGGGAAGAAGACGCACAATAAAAGTATCATTAGTTCAATGATACCTCAGGTGCCCCTGATTCTACTAGTTTAATGTGTAAAAAGTCAAGTACTCTCAAACTCCTGAATGGCACAATGGAATGATGTGCTTGAATGAAGTTTCAACATTGGCTATTGGCTATTATGACCAGTCAGTATTAAGTACCTCCTGTTATGCATAATTTTAGGTTAATCGTAGAACATTTAAAAATTGTTATTGTTTACTTTTTACTACACCTGAGTGGCCATAACTAAAGGGATTTATAGGAGTATTAAGAACACTCTTACATTCGTCAACATAAAATGACATTAACAAGGGTGTGTATTTATCCAAGGAAGTTAAATAACTATGTAATTATTAGGACACCAATAGCAGCGTTAAAAACTACTTAATTAAGTGTAATGTATGAGTGGCTGAGTGGGTTGGTGTTCATGATGATTAGTAAAATGAGTGGAGTACATGTGAACCTTGTTAAGTGTTTGTATGGTCGTTGTGCACTCAAAATGAGTGCTACACTAAACACTAATGAACGTAGGACTCTTTATCTGCAATTAATTATAATTAAAAAAAAATCGTTGATTATGTAAATTTTATAGTGTTGAACAAGGACAGGCAAGGATAAGTGAAGTCAAGTCAAGTCATTTAAACTTACTGTCTTTGCAATGACTCTACTTAACCTGGACAGTCGTCTTTAAAGAAAACAAGTAATAATCCCTTTTTGTGCTATGTAGTCTTACACGTGTAATGATAATATTAAATTGTAAGGTGGAAAAAGAAATCTGTGTAGGGACTTCGTACGTACAAATCAATAATAATTAATTTGGCAGCAAGAAAGTAAAAAGTAAGATTAGGCTTTGACGGATGAAATTGTAAGACTTAAAACCCCCCACCCCAACCCACACCCCCTTATCGGGAGAACCGTAATATTATGAGGGTTCATACTGGGAGCTACTATTTCTCGTTGACTTGTAGCAACTAAGTTTTTGAAATGTCAATTAGTGAGAGCACAATGAACGTGTGTTGTGCAGTGTTTCGTCAATATATCGATGAAATTATTATTCATGCGTAGCGAATGGATTTGCCTGACTTCCCCCCTCCTACCTCAGTTTTCGTATTTAGAATTAGGACAGACTTTAATATCATGATACTTATCAGACGCATGCAGTCATTGTGACAGGAAATTCAGTTTGGGACATTTTCCATCTGGACAGCAACTTTTTCGAAGTCAATATAATTCTTCAAATTTATTTCCGGTTGAAACGTTTTTTCTGTTCTGACCGATAGTTGTAAAACATGACCAAATCAAAACATATTTAACAATTGTGGAGATGGATTTAGGCACATACGGTTTAACCCACCCCATGAAAATGTATACTATACTTGAAACATAACATAAATAGATCAGCGTTTTTTGTTCTTGGTCAACGGTGACAGTTGAAAAACGACAGTGGCAGCAGTGACGGAATCACATTCCTGGCATTTAGCACCTTACAGATCTCATTTTTAAATAAACATTTTTTAATAGCATTTAAATAATTTGGAACCAAACCAGAATACTCAATATATATATATTTTCCTTACCGGCAGCAGGTTATGCTTTTATGCATTGTGAATGCCAGATCTTGAATGAGTTACCGCAATTATTTAATTGCCGAAACGGTGGATCCAATCAGTCAAAAATACGTAAAATAAGTCATCCCATTACAAACATATCTAACTGGACATTTTAACAAATTATGGTTTCGATCAGGTCGAGTTGTCGGATGGGAAATTTTCTAATCATATTTTGCATCCGAGTCGGATTAGAATGACGACGAATCAATCCGGATCGGCCTGGTCGGAACTTTAACCTCTTGAACTTGCTTTAACGTCTTCCGAAATTGTATGAGATGTTCCAAAACGAATTGCCTTGGCCGTATACATTACAAAATATAATCAGACTACATACAACTCGTTGTTACGTTGTTTTTTAAAATACAAATACAGAAAGTCACACTTTCAAATACTATGTGAGTGAGCAGGGAACGGGAAAAGTAAACAGCACATACGTAGTACGGATACTAAAACTTACTAATTACTAGGGAAGAACAATGTCATCCAATGTGTAAACAATAATAATGGTATGTAATCTACTATCATAATTATTATTCAATTCAAAGTTGAAGCACAGAGTCGGTCTATCAGCCGCGTCTTAGGTTACATGCTAACTATTAGGGATCTTTATGAATTATTACATTACATACTACTCCAAAACATCATCCGCGTAGATATTTATCATTAATTGAGTACCTTATCTTATGAGTGAAGGTTTGCATAGATAATAATGTATACCAAAATACGAGTACTAACTACACTAACTAACTACCGTTGGGTCATAACTTCTTGTACACTATATACACTGCCTACTTACTTTTTTAGACGAACAGACTAACAAAATGAACTGACGAGAGTGTTTTAATTGTTAAAAAGAATGAAGTGTCATCAAACATCTTTAATTTATTATGTACTTATAGAATGAGGCAGAGAATTTTACAGTAGTGAGAGCAGAACAGTTCATTTTGCAAATGCATTGGAGAATAATAATAACGTACAGGTACAAAGACATCAATTTGTGAAGGGATATTGGAATGTTGTAGGATATTTTGTGATTTACAAATAATTCGACTAAAATCACAGACGGGCGACAGGGAAGGGATGTATAATAATTTTGATTGGTTGGCCTAATTTGTGAGCATTCTCAACCAATGCTACACAGTCATATATATAAATTCCATTGATAATTGGAAGAAGCATTTACTTCTCGATTCATTATAAAAGTGATTACTAGAAAGTTGTCCAAACCAAAAATCCTAAGATTGAGTTAACGCAAATATTTTACAAAGTGACTTTGTAAGTATTTTGTTACATGGTGATCAAACCTCTGGGTGTTGTTGATGTTCTACCGATTCAAACTCAAGAAGATTTTCTTTGTGATTCTGTTAATATTTTGTATGAAATGATATCTAATACACGAACCTCATTTTCTGTACGATAGTGACCGTATGACTTTGCGGATTTTCTTGGAGTTGAATTGAGTGAACAGGGGCAGGAGGTTAGAGAACGATTCAGAATTTGAGCTTTGTGGACGATAAGACTAGAATTATTGCACTTCTTGAATGCATTTTGACTGCTGAACTCGTTACAAAGAAATCTACTGATGTTAACCAATAAATCTATGCCGGTATTAACTATACTTTCTGGACAACCAAACTACTCGAATGGCATCATCTACGCAATTTTGTCTGACTGTGAAGTGTGACTCGAATTATACATACATATTTTAATTTTAACATCTCAGGAATTTATATTACGCCATTTTCTTGTGTTAGTACGAAATATTGTAATGATTATACCCGTAGTGATCTAAGTTTGTTAACTAGTATAATTTTGTATTGCATTTGATTTCCTAACAAGGTATATTAAAAGTGCCAATAATGAGAACTACACAGTTTACTTAATACAAGGTTTCCGAACATGCGATTCATACTAATTTATTTTAATTCTACTTCTGTGGCTTTCTGTACATACTTTTTATTTCTCAAGGATTGAGTTTAATAACAAATCTAAAAATGTTATTGTTCTCAACTCTTATTTAGTTCTGATTGTTAAAGATTGTCCTTGTCAAATTGTACCGCTGAAATGTATTTTGAGTTTATAATTTTTAAGGGATTCCTCGCAGCAGTTTACCAATTTTTGTGTTATTTTTGTGTAATTTATTATGCTTAATGAATTCAATTTTATTTAAATTAATGTACGTATACACAGTGAAACACGTATTTTGACCCTCTACAAAACAAACCTGGCAACTGTATACTGGTTAGCTTATGCAAATTTATCTTTTGCATGCAAGCATGTGTCATAATTATATTACGTATTAGTTATTTAAGAAAGATGAGTCGATTTCACTATACCAAAACCATGTATAAACGGCTAATTACTTGTCAGCTTTTATTTTAGTTTTAAGTTTAAACTAATTGTTATTAGACCATTTTTGTCCGAGTCATTCGTGGACTTTTGACGATGAGCACATGTGGAGCTCGAACTATAATATTTCAGTCAGACACGTTGCCATACTACATTTTTATATTGAATTTTTAATTGTGAAGTCATAAAAACCTGTCTACACTACGACGAAACTCGAACAAAAATACCTCTTGCAGTAACTGAGCATTAATACTACAAAAACATTACTAATTACTATACTTAGTGAAAATATGAATATTTTTTGTACGTGTATAATTTTGTTCTTAATTGCATTAATTTGGTAGCTCACATAATTCTTCATAAAAGAAAAAAAAATACATTGCAGGAGACGGAAAAAAATGATTTTATTACACATTCTACACTTGAATACAGTGTAACTCCATTACTACAATACGTACGCAAGTAAAATACAACTAATTAGTAATACGTTCTTATATGTTTTCCATGTGAAACTAAAGAAAACCAGAATACAAGTTTTACACAATGACTACCATGATTATCAACGTTGTTTTTCAAAGACGGCTTAATTGTTTCCATACTTCATTTCATTTCACCTCAAATTCAATCCAATTGGATTCCAATTTCTCTGGTTTTCCAAAGTGCGGGTGCGAGTGGTTCAACAAAATCATTCCTTTGAAAGTATATATGATATGAATACTCTTTTGAAGAAAATCCAGGTTCCAAATCAAAACAAGGATTTTTACTGGTCTACCTTGTAATAGCGTCCTCATGGAAGGGACACACACATCATCTCTTAATGCCAGGATTGACATTCAATTTATTTTCCCTTTACGTTTTGTTTGAAGTGGGATCGAACAAGAATTAGGTTTCTACGAACGAGTCGTCTTGTTTTCAAAGGAAAGAGTCTATAGTGTCTGGTCTAATCTTTTTACCCCTAACAACGAATTCAGTGTCTTAAGCGTGTAGTGCGAGAGATTTATTCAGGCATTTATTATAAGACATGTTGGTGATGGGTAGGAGGTGAAAAATAATATCCTGATGAAAGATGAAAAGACGTAGTTCAGGAACCTCGCTAATGATTTTTGTATGCTCCTCCAGTCCTTCCAGATTGCCTCGTCCTTCATGGGGACTTATCAAATAAAAATCCTCAGAATTTTCTAAACAAACAGATTTATTTGGTAAGAGATAAAATTGTAGAGAAGAAAGACGCAGTTTCAACGACTTCAATCAATCTCAAATTCTCAAATATGGAAAGTTTTATTTGTGTCCAAAACTCGACGGTTTGTATTGAATAAATGTAATGAGCTTACGTAGACATTAGAGAGAGCGTTAGAGCCCATAAAGAGCTTATGGCGTAGAAGAGAAAATAAAAATACATATGATAATCGGCTGAATAAAAGTAGTGAAAGTTTACTTTTAACCAGGCAACCTCCACGCACTCACCAACCCATGCATGGCCATGAAGGGATACGGGACGCTTACCATCTCACTGAAATAGCATTTATTTGATCAAAAACCAAAAAAAAATAAAGCCAATGTGATGTGAGTGAATCGTATTCGTATTCGTATTCCCGTAATTTGCCCATTATTATGAGATTGCCTTTTTTTCTACATTTTTTTGTGTGAAAAACGTCATATTTTCCCTCTATATCCAATAATACAAAAATACCCCGTCCTATTCCATATTGTCGTTTTTACCAAATAATTCAATATGAAATACAATAGAATACAATGGACGGGGAACAATTGGTCGAGAAAGGTTACCGGCTTTTCACACATAATAAAGAAATCGTATGTATCCCATTATTTTATGAAACATTGAAATATTTCTCTGAATGGGTAAATCCTCTTAAGTATGGAAAAATGGAAATGAATGATATAAAAATGATAAAAATACACTCTCACACAATATCTACCACTAATATCGACACTAGAAAATAATAAGCCAGTTTTTTTCTGCACGCTAACCGTTTGGTTTCATATTTCCTATACATAAATCACAATTTCACTCTCTAATATTATTAGACCTAATTAATTACACATATTTGACTATGTGAACTTTAGCATTGCAATTAATTAATTTTTATTCATCATGTAATGTATGCTGGTATTCATTACAGCGGTCTTGTTCCTTCCACAAGGCACCTCATGGAACTACCCTGTATGTATTCAAAGGTATACAGGGTAGAGGGTAAGCATGACAATGATTTGGTTTCGGACTGATGGGTTCAGAATTCGGAGGAGACTGAAGACTCCCAATATCCCAAAGGGACGTACACGCGTCATCCACCTTTCTCTATTACATTATTTCCATTGTTTCATGTTGATTTTTCAGCTTAACCTTCCTTATTAGTTTCCCTTCCCACAGGTATTGAATTTTATACACGGAAAGAAGAAGCTCTATTTCCCCTTCCAGACCAGGAAAACAGAATTAGCCCACGTTCCTTGTGCAAAGAAACTTTTAAACGTATCTGGTCACGACTATGAATTGAGAGCATTATTGAAACAGAGCAGAAGAGCTAGGACAGAGACCCATGCATGTGAGCCTTCAAATCCATTCAATTTCAATTCAAATTGTATTATTGTGTGAAAGGTGTACTTATTCTCCCGCAAATCCAATGAGTAAATCTCCCACATTAAGAATAAGAAAGAGATGTGTAGAATACAGTGAACAAATGAAATGGAAAGTGTAACTAATATATCAGTGTAAAGTCCGCCTAAAGCTATCGTATTCTAAGGTTAAGTTTAATCTAGATTTATATCTAGAGTAAAAGTCCGCTTCTGGCTGTCTTTCACAAAAATCCATTGACAAACTCTCCAATGTAGGGCCTGGATAATCTCATTAAAGATGTTCGTATACGAAACAAATCAAAGGTAAAGCTTTTGAGTATATGCATTTGGAGTGTGGAGTACGAGGATATAGATCACGTTCTTAATGAAATTGCCTTTGCTCCTCATGAAATTCGCATCTCTATTCTATTGGATTTTAGAAATTCAAAGGACTATCTTGCTCATCCCACTATGCGTCGACTAGAAAGTAATAATTCATTGTTGTAACTTTAATAATCAGACGGTAAAATCATAGTCTTAAATAAATTATAGGTCAAACGATCTAGATGTGGCCTGAAAATTCGTATGACCGCAACATATGCACCAATGGCTGTACATTGCTGGATTGAGGGTTAACAAAGAAGGGTTTCAGAGAATATTGAAATTCGTATTTGAATGGAGAAGAACAAGGTCTTGATAGATAGTGAGAGAAATGACACGACAAATTTGTTGTCGTGTGACTCGCTCTCCACTCAACCCGTAACTAATTGAGACTAAGTACCTCATCCCATTATGTTCTATATCTATTTTTTTGCCTCTTCTGTGATCTGTACTTGTGAAAGTACCCGGCTAATGTCAATTCTGGAATGAATAGGATGAGACTAGAAATAGAATGGAGAACTGGAACCTCGTCTACCACTCCACTCCACTCGTACTCTCTTGCTGTAATGTTCCTATTAAATTGTATGAAATGAAAACACACCATCAAATGTTGGGTGTCGTCCTTTGGTGATGGCAACTCCATTCACTCAGAAAATTACATAATTCATTATTTTCTACACAGAAAGTTTTAGGTTCTGATTTACCCTACACGATCGAGTCTGTACGTACAAGGTTGGGTCATCCTATTGTACTAATTGTCTATTTTCGAGAGGGTCCCTGTACTGAAGAGTGGTAGCATTGTGTCACTTTTTTTCTATTTTGACCGACTCCAATAATCGTTCACTCCACACCGCATCATTGTAGTACTTCTGGATCCCAAGCAAACACACATTACAACATTAACTGGTACTCAAATGTCAAATGCGGAAAAAAGTAATTTTTGCTTCATTAGACATGTAAAACATATAAGCGCATTGACAGGGTCGCCAAACGGCAGAGACAAAATTCTCAATATTTTACTGTGTCTGTGCAAAGCGACTTTCACCATATTAAATGGTTTGAGAAAGCTAAGTAATCACAAGAAAATACCGGAAATTATTAATATCCTCAGGAAAGCGTAGAATTTATGTGTATAATATCTGTACTGAAAAGTGCATATAATATGAGTCTGAATAAATCGCACTCTTGATGGGAAAATACACGTAATTTGACTTCAGTCTGAATAATATTTAAGTAGCGTGGAATAAAGTGCGGAAGACTCGTGTCGAGTGCTGGGACAGTATGCATAAATTTATTAACGGTCTGCCCTTTTAACTTCTTTTTGTATTGTAATGATTCTTATAACAGGCTAGGTCATGATTACGAGGCAAAACTGAAGATTCAATAGTACCGGTTCGGTGCGGGACAAACGGAAATAAACAATCTTGTACAGAATTCACCCTCACTCAAAACCGCTCAGAAATTACTGTTCTAGGCAGCCACCAAATTTCCTCTGAAATTGTACACTGACGCTTATAAATTTTGGAGAAAGTAGTTGGAAATAAATACACAGTGAATTGGTTTCTGAGAATTTCAACATGGTGAGTCTATGCACTCCTACATAGATAGTATATAGTATTCAATATGAATCTTGTCTCAATAGATAAAACCAGGAAAACGATGAGAGTTCCTCACCCCAACATCGGTCCGCTGTGGTACCTTTTTGTTTAGCTAACTATTTTGCTCTGGTTTTCTTCCTACATTATTCATCCCAGTTTACATTATCGTGACACGCGGTGGGGTAAGTCTGTCACGAGATTATATCTTCTTATCTCCCTTGTTAACACTATTACGAGTATTATTGGTCCCAAGTTTACTATGATTTCTTCTTCTTCAAAATTAGTTACAATCCCTTACGCATGATTTGTTTCAATATTCTAAACTTTTTGCTTAATAAATTATAACTAACTATTACTACTGTATTTCGTAAAAGAGAACTGATAATACTGATATAGATTAAAAAATATAATTTTGTAGGATTACGTACTCCGAGCTTAACTTATTTGAATCGATTGTAAAAATTCTCATTCCGTTCAAAAATAGACTTGTTGACTCTCATCCTGCGTTCTCTGGCCTTTTGAAATGGAGTCCAAACTCCTAGACTGGATTTGTCGGGCATTACCTGGTTGCGTCGCAGTCGGACTAACCCACTCATCCAAACGAACGCGAAGCCCCATCATAATAATCCAATCCTTAGAGTCAGCTCAAATTACAAGTAAGAGGGCTATCTTTTTCATATCTATTGTTTCGTTTGACAGTCCGGTAGGCAGGGGAATCGTATTAGGATACGGATACGAATACGACGAATAAGAGTGGAGTCGTCGTCGGATCTATTTCTCTCTTTTGATCATTTACTATTTCATATTTATTTACCTCTGAACACCATAATAGCCTTCCGTCCGTCCGATACGCTTGAACCTAAGCATGATGATGAATCTCATCCCATCCATGATCCATTCACTACTCACCTTCAATGAGCATCTGTCTTTAAGACCCAATTTAAACCTACACAATGTAACAGTACTGTAAAGTATTACAGTTACACTCTCATGTCATGATCTGGATCCAACTCACCAGGCTTCGTCTTTTGTGTACAGGCTTGCAAATATGTGAGTCTTCTATGTTGCATAATTAAAAACGTAGTAGCCGCTGCTGCCAAATTATACGATTTCCTGTCGTGCCATAACCAATATTAAAAATGGAATAAATCTAAACAAACAGTTTGAACTAGGCCAATATTATCTCACAGTATATCATCCACCAAGGTGTATAGAGTGTAGAGCATATTTTGACAACTTCTGTTGTGAAAATTCAGAAAGTTAGTCTTTTGTTAAAAAATTGAGATTGGGTTCGAAAAACACATGTGACCAACTGGTAAGGCCGATTTATTTCGTCTTCAAAAGTTGCATTGCCAATAAGCCCGAAACTTCGAGAAAGGTCAATTTCTATTTTTTGTTCGCTTTTATTCATCTAAAGTTATATTAGATTTTCACCCATATCTTTATATTGTCAGCGCATACATTTGTAACCCAGTAGATTAAGGAGTAGTACTTCCTCTAAATATCAATTATAATGGGGATCCCCTTTATGAGGTGTACCCTGGTTATGCTGGAGTTGATGAGTTCAATGTGGATCAGAAAAGGATACCTTACCTGGATTCTGCTAATTCCAAATGAGCAGTCGGGAGAAGGCTGACACATAATATTTTGCCTTGTTACTCTTCAGTGAAATGAAATTGAGACAATGAAGTATGAAGTCTGCCCAACCAACGGACCATGATCAGGGTTGAATGAATTTCCCCATCACCTTTCAATCTCAACAAGCAATCGCTTCGTCGGTCTCATAATTTGAAGTGACTTCAATTCAGGTTGAATTATCCAGCCTATTTAATTCTTTTCATCAATTACTTTTCAAAAGTCCAAATTCTTGTCAAATCAGTGCATCACATTTGTTTGTTCGGATATGGAATAATAACAAATGTTTTTTTTATGTAGGACGTTGAATATCAATAAAATCGTGTTTATTTCTGCGTAAAAGTTGTATTAAATGATTAAAAGATAGGTTCGGAAAAATGACGCCATTACTTTAAAAATTACACTAAACAACCCCTTAACTTTCTCTCCCATGTGTTTTATGTGGAACTCAAACGCTATTCACTTTCATGTGGTTGAATTATTTGTCCACCTCAATCCTTGTTAGATTTTGGATTGATGAGGTTGAATTATTTACGTCGTGATTAGTTCCAATATGTAGTGGAACAAAAAGTACAGGTTTAGAAGTCTAGTCTGTAATAATAACGTCAAAAGTTTTTGGACAAGGGATTGAGTAAGTGGTTGAGGACAAAGTAAAATACTCAGGTGCTAATTTAGCGGATGTTATCGGGGTTGCGGGCGAGTGGTAGTTTATCAATTAATTCCTTGTCATGCATGTTGTTTTGTGGACTAGCCATAGCCATAGCGTAGGTTGGCGTGCGTAATAATATTATTGTCCAAGATAAGTTTTTGACTGATCGTGAGAGAAAGAGTTTATAATTCAGGACGAATGAATTGTATGTTGTGGAAGTGGTTTGGGCATACAGTGGAAACTTCTACTTCTGTACATATAGTTGGAGTGACACGGCATGGAAAATAAAAACTTGTACACCAGAGCAGAGAGTCCAAAGGGTCCCAATGATAGAAATCCTCAAAGTTCCTTCCATTCATCCCATCATTAATGAATTATTTAATTCGTCGATTATCGAGATGATAATGGTAGGGGGTAGGAGAGAAGGATGGGTTCCTCTTGACGAGGGTTCACTCAGTCTGGGTCCTCAACCAATCCCATTATCAATTTACATAGGGGATGGCTCTGGGGTTTGAACGAACCTCTGATAGATTCTAAAACGTATACACTACTCTTTTTCTGGTCCTTCAATCCCAAAAAACTGAATCTCCTAATCCCAACATCATCACTGGCACGCGGTCTGATCTACCTTTGCTTTCGTTCATTCATCCCAGTCCGTCAGTGATCATCATTTAACCCCGAGAGAGAAATCTCTCCCTTGACCTCAACTCTTTTAATGTTTACCTTAAGTAAGAAAAACTTGTAAATTAGCCTCAGTGTTTCTTGGGACCTGTGGGCCCAGTCATCTTCTCCACCGTCTCAACCAAACACTACGAAAACAAATTATGTCCCGTTCATTCTTTGTCGATTCTTTGATCAAACCCCAAAAAAACTCAACAAAATCATCTAGCACGAACGGTAGTGGCAGTGGTAGTGGTGAGTCCCTAAGGAGTAGTGGTGGTTTCAAAGTGACACCTCTAAAACATCAACACCATGCCGGGCATTTTCCTCAGGGATCACATCATCATCATCAACAACATAGTGCTGTGAATACTGCTGCGACATTCCCAAACTTTTTAAATCCAATTCCACTCCTTTCTGCCCATGGGGCCACGTCCACTTTCTTGGACATGTGTCCGACTCATATTCGCTCTCCATCAGGTCCTGGACTCCCGGGAAGTCATCATGATATGTCTGCTCCTGGCAGTTGTTGGTATTTTGCCTCTTCTCCGCCACATCCTCAAATGGCGGGTGCCGCAGCAGCCGCCGCACTTTTTGCTGCTTCTTCACCTTACCTTCGACCCATGACCTCTCCATTTTACCCTCACCTCTCAGCTGCTTTTCCAGTCCTTGACACACACGCACACTCACATTCCAGAGGCCCTTCACCCCGCCTTCGCTATCAGCCCGGAAATCATGATGGAAATTATCATCACAACAATAACAATAATAATAACAATGTGTGCACAACAGAGCATGATGAGCACAGGTCAAATATTTCGCCATCCAGTGAGAGGAGTCACAGAGAGAGTAAAAAAAGGTTGAGCTCTAATAAGAGAAAATCCGCTCGATTGGACCATGACCTCCATGACCTCAATGAAGAGAATGTGTATGATGAGAAACGTGGGTCAAGAGAAATTGGGTTTAGCGACAGCAATCTGAATGTGAGTGAAGAAGAACGGAGTAATGATGAAGACATGACGGTGGTGAAGAAAGATTTGGGTGGTGAAAGTCAAGACGGTGAAAGTCATGAATTGAATACATCGAGTGGGAGTACACCGACCAGTTCTTCTTCTTCAAAGAGAATGAGAACAGCATTCACGAGTTCACAACTTTTAGAACTTGAGAGAGAGTTTCAAATGAATATGTATTTGTCACGCCTTCGTCGGATTGAAATTGCCACTTATCTTCATTTGAGTGAAAAACAAGTCAAGATTTGGTTTCAAAATAGACGTGTCAAATACAAAAAGGATGAGAGTCCGGATGTGACGACCACCACGTCTTCTTCATCCATGATTGGTGGTGGTGGTTCAGGTCAAGGGAGTGCTGCTGGGGTTTTATCAGTTCCAACTAGTACAGATGAGTTTCAACACAAGTGTAAGTGTCTCCGGACTTGTACAACGTCATCAGCATCTTTGAGTTCCTCAAAGGGGAAAATCAAAGATAGAAATCCTGTGAAATCTACATTGTATCACACAGAGCACATGAAAGAAGAAAGTGATGAGACTGTCGTCACGGAACATGAAGAAGCCACAGAGTGATGCTTTGACTCCAAAATCATTTTACAAATGTATGTATACGAAAGAAATCCTCTCTAGTTTTTGACCACAAAAGTATACGGACTTATTTAAGAAAGCAAATATATTTATATGGTAATGGTAATATAGGTTTAGTATGCTATTTATTATATAATATACATTTTACAATGAGTGACAGTGTTTTTTTACAAAATGCTACTGACAAGGAACACTTTTCATCTGTAAAAAGTTTGATTAGACTATAACATTCAGAGTCAATTTTTCTGAGTGGACATAATCATACCTCAGTCGAAATGGGAACAAAATGATAATTTAGCCAACAGCGAAGGACAAACTTAAATCTGAATTAGTCATAAGTATTTATTATTTCAATAAATACATTTCGAAATATTCAGATATTTTGGGGAGACTAAATGACCGGTTAATTTACTTTAATTTTTTTTTGACACAACAAGTATATTAGTTCTATCTCCCACCTAGGAAAACAGAAAAGGAAATAGAAACATTTACGTAGAAACGTTCAGTGTTCTTTATGAGCCTAATTAAATAGAGTCAAACTGTACACACGGACATGGCACGACCATGCATGCAATGCTTTACATTTTAATATTGATTATTGTGACCAGAGAAAAACAAAAGTAATGTCCAGGCGTTGCATGTAATGACTATACATGAGAGAAACAGAGCTTTAAATCAAATCTGCCAAAAAAAAATCAGCCGTCATTACATTTGTGTGTATAAATTGTTGACAGGAGTAACAAAAATCCCCCAAAAGGGAACAGCTGGTCTCATATAACTTTAAGAAGCCAAGTTTGCTATTATCACTCATTAATGGAATAATACGTAACACACACAAATACATGCATAGGTGCTCGAGTGCACAATAGTAGTAAATAAAGTATTTATCCTTATTTCCGTATGGCATTAATGTATACGATATAATGTGTGAAAGCAAGGAGTTAAGAATATGCCGTGCGAGTAGCGCGACACTCATGAATAATGGGGCACACGTATTAACCTACACAGAACCAACCTTACCGTTGCCACCATTCATTAAAAATGCACAAAAATGTTCTCCGAGGACTCAATTAACTTTCATTAGAGAATATTATCTCGGGAGAAAAAATCTTGGATGGTATGTACTGTATTTTGTATGAACTGACATAAATTATTTCTCCTGAACGTGTCCCCTATTTCTACCCGAGTTGTTTGTTTCATACTCGGGACTCATTGTCCATAAATTAGACATACCCCATTCATCACCAACAATTTTTATATTTAGTGACGAGTCATTAATGCTTTAAAAATGTATCAGCCTTAGAGTAAACTTAGGTCCGAAATTGATATTCTGATTGTAGTCAAGAGTATGTGTAAGTAAGTTGGAAAAAAAATAAGAACATGGGTAGAAATACAAGCCCATTAGACTTTTTAAGGTTCGGGTGATAAACACGTATTTATGCAAAAATGATGCTTTAGTTTGTAGTCTTGATTGTAAAAAATCGAAATATATTATTTTCAATACAAAAGAATTTTTGAAAATTAGATTTTAATTTAATTTCTAAATTGTGAATTTTAGTTGCAACGGTAAAGTTAAATAAATATGTGCGTGTTATAAGTCAGGATGTGCTTATGTTTGAAATCCTTTATATCTTTCAACAAAGTAGCGACCCATAAATGGAGTGTTTTGCTACGGTAATAAATAAAATATCCAACAATATATTATTTTCAACGGGCAAATCATCCTGAAGATTATTTGGCTACGATATTATCAATTCTTTAAAATTTGGAGACAAAGACAGGGATAAAAATAAAAGAAAACGGAAGAAAAAAGTTTATTTCGTAGGCCGGATTCGAATCAATATTGCCACCACGAGCACTATATTCCTGGATCTACTGAATTTGAAGCTTCGTGTGGGAACAAAGCGTGTTTTTCTAATATAGGGCAAACACACAGGACAGATTCTACGGACTATTAAATTGTTTGAAATAAACCGATTAATATCCTGATTCACTCAAGCGTTAAGATGTGCTTCCCATTAGGACAAATGTTGACATTACCCGATCAAATCACGTGAGTTTGTGAAAGGAGTACATGAGACACGGAATTGTATCACATTCATCATATACATGCAAATATGTTCAACGTTATTTACAGAAGAGAATCCGTATCATCCGTCAGTCTGATGTCTGATGACTACAAACAAATTCATCGACCATTTTTAGTGTACAATGAACTAGGTTGAATCAGCAAGCAGTAGTTGGAGTCGTGCTAATGTTTATAAATACGTTAAGAATGTATTATAGATCCATCTTATGCTGTCAACTCCAAAGGTCAATAGTTAAATGTGTGTAGTTGAGTGTTGTTAGACAGTCAGGGTTTTGTTAGACATCAAACAGAATGATTCAGACATGGACGGATGGATGGATTGACGAGAACTCCAGGGCACAGACAAAAGAGATAACAGACAGGGAAATCTAGACTACAATTACAAATGATATATCATTCATCATAAATTATTTCAACAATAATTTGTAAACTATTACCGTAGTGCATTCATACTCATTCATGTTCATTTTCTCCTACCCCGTAGTTACAACATGGTTTTCTTGAATGGATGTGCCTTGGCGGATTTCTGACAAATTGAGATGAATATTTCACCTCACGGTCAATTTCTGTGGAAATGCCAAGCTGTCAACCTCCGGTACTGCGGGGTCATCAAAGAGTGTTTCAAAGCGCACAGAAATCGATGGGGTGTCCTGAGACATGCTCTTATGCAATAAAAATTCCATGGATCCGAATAGACAGAAAAGTCATTAGAGGAAGACCCTGCACTTCAAATATTCAATCAAACTTTGCCTCACCCGTCCGGTCACAGTTGTTCATTTCTCATTAAGTCTAAATTTATTTTTTTCATTTGAAACCGAGGATTGAAACTCCGAAGTCATTCTTGTCAACTCTTTAGGGTTAATTATAATACAGATTTAATGATTTAATTAACTTTTTTCTGAACAATTAGTCATGTTGATGTTAATGTGCCTACCCGTACCCGTGCGTACTACGCTGCGTGTACTCACTCAGAGAGAGAAGGGGTGAAAGGTTGGTTTGGTCGGCATTCTTTAATTTGCCCATTCATGTTACCAAAACATGAAATAATTTTGTAGCTTGTACAACAATACAATACAAGTAGCCTGGGTAGGTTAGGCAGGTCTAGGACATGGGAGCCAGCTGGAGCGCTTTGAACGGTTGTGGAATGAATTGACATGACAGCTACATAATTGCCTGGCTTTGGCATTTGGGTTTGCTGGTTTGGTTATAGTGCAAAACCTTTCCTTTGCTTCCGAAGAATCAGGTAATAAACTAAGGACGGTAGTTGTAATAAAACCAGTAGTGTTTGTGTAATGTGTAATATGTAAGCAGGTGAGTTCAATAGGTCTACTACACTACTCTTGAGGTGAGAAGACGTTTTTCAATCCAAATGAATAAATACTTATGTGTATATATGTGATATGAAAAAATCTTCCAGTAAAAGTATCCATGTATCTTGAGTAGGTCAGACCAAAATATTTGAAACCTTTGGGAAGACAAGGCGTCTTGTGTTTGACGAGATAGTTTGCCCTGCAGTTCCATTCCCCCCACTGCAAATCTATCATCTTCAATTTTGACTGGAGATGAGAGAAAGTTCTTTGAACATGAACGCGTCAGATGAACCACATATATCTGACACATATCAGTAGGAAGAGAGTACTACGCAGTATGAGTCGGATGACGGGATTGAGGTATTTCAGTTTCACATCAAATGTAAGGCTTTCCTCAAAATATTCAATTGAGAATATTTGAAATATATCCTAGTGAGGTGTGTTTCAAAGGAGATGGATTTATGAAAATTTCTGGAATGAAGTCAACTGGTGTTGTCGACTACTTTCAAATTGCATCCAACGTGAACTGCAGGTCTATTTACATCTGCGTGGGTGTGACACCCCCTACTTCATTTTCAAAACATATTGAGACAAATATGTTGCACAAGTTCAATTGCTTTTCATGAAATAGCCCAGAGGCAGGATCAATTTGTTAATATTTAATAGAGCTCAATTTAGACAGGTAATGCACTTGAGGTCAGACAGAAATGACGTTCTCGTGACAAATCTGAAGTGACAGGCCGAGCACAACATTAAGGAACACCTTGTAAAAATAAAGACCCTGTAATGATGATTATGATGAGATGAGAATAAATGATAAGGACTTGACGAAATACGGAAGGGTGTGTAATGTGTTCCCAGAAGGAAAGGGTCCCCTCCTTCATTGCATCGGTGTGCGGCGACAAATTACAAGGCAATGATCGGAAGGAATAATAGGAAAGGAAGAGAAGGAGAACATTGAAGGTGAAAAGAGTTGACGAGAGGTCTTGTCTCCAAATTGTGAAGTCTGACAAAATATAATCGTTGTTCAATTCCTCTTAATTTTTCTATTCACTGACTGTTTGTTGTGTTATCTTGTATGTATGTAACCAAGTTCATTCTTCTGACTGAGTTTTTTCACAGTTTCCTTTGCGTTGCGTTGCACCCTTTTGTTAAAAACTTACAGTGCCCCTGTAACTATTCTATATAGTTTCATATTAAATCGTTCAACCTCACTCCATTTTTATCATAAGTCTCAATTAAAATTCTGTCACAAAATTTATCCAAATAATTAATTGGTGTTACAGTACATCTGAAGTCGTATATTTACTCTTATACAATTCTTCTTGTTCCGTTTCATTTAAAGCTATTATTTTTTAAAAAAAATTATTCGTGTCACAAAATGGTAAGTTTGTAGTAGTCTGTACAAATTGACTGTGAATGCGCAATTTAGTACAAATAATTCGTGTTGAATGATTCGATTCCATTCATTTGAGTTGTGTCACCCACCGCTCAACACTACCGAACGTGTACTACATAAAATTGTAAAAAAGGTTACATTATGGGTTCTACGTCCACAACAATGTGTTGTCCTTTATAGTGTTGGCTCCCATTTGCTGGCCACTTACAACCTTCAAGAGTCCTCAAACTTTTAGGACTCGTCTTCGATTCATTTCACATTCACACAGAAAATCTCTTCAAAAAATTGGGGAGAAAAGAAGAAAAGGGATGCCAGGGAATGAGGGCCTTATGCGCGTCATATCAACAAAGACGGGGCACACGACGATGACGACGAACTGGAAAACAATAATATATTTCAAGTGCGACGGGCTTGAGTTGGTGGTGCCTGGTGCCTTCAATTATTTTTTTGCCTACGTACATTCACGACATGTTCAGTTTTGTTTTGTTGTTATCAAAAAATATAATTTCACTCTTTCACATTTAGTTCCGAGGCGTCAATTGTATGTTATTTTATTGTAGAGTGATGGTTCCTCCCGGTACTGTCAAACTGAATGGGACCTCTGCTAATTTTAGATTACACATAAGTACACGGATTTATAAAAAAATAGTCATTCGAAAACAACAAACTCATGTGTGCCTTAAACTAAGCTGGCACAACTACAGGGCAGGGTAAAGGAATTTTCCACAAACTACATTATATACACTAAAATAAAGCAGCCAAATTCAATAAATGGAGAAATAAATCGCCGCGGGACTAACTCCAGTAACCTGTGAAGACTTTATTAAGAGCACAGCGGTTTCCTAAACGACACGTGAAAACCATGAACATCTCACGGGTATAAAGTCTCACACGAAATAAATATCCTTGTCCGCGTGTATTCATGACCTTCTGGGTCATATTTCTTCACTGGATTGTATGAATTTTCATAGCGTTCCAAAGCGTTGTAAGAATGCATCACTGGCAAATGGCATTATCGAAAACTGACTTTTGAAGAATCAGAAAACCTGAATCAGAATTTCTGCATGATCTTTTGGGATACATGCACTTATTCGGAAAATGTTCTTACGTGACTTGGCACTATGGGTGTCACCGCCCGTAGGGATGCATTGATGACAAGAGTGTTGAGCGTGTGAGACCAACAAAAGCGCTCAGTTTTGTGCGGAGGTCGAATGATTGTGGAAGGTCTATAATCAAGGAGTTGGTGCCGCGCGAAAGAAGCTGGTAATTTTGTCCACATCCAGTTCATATTATCCCATCCTTTTTCCCTCCTCTACATGTCTATTTAGCTAACTAGACGTATGTACATAATATTAGAGGAACAATCAATGGAGTACGTACACGTAGTAGTCGAATATATCTTTGAGCAAATGCGTGGGTGAGGACAAAAGGTTACGAAGAAAAGGATAGCCAGAATTGATGGAGGCGTCCGATCTGCTTCCTCTAGTCTATTCCACATGGGACTTAGATTCAGTGTCGCCGATGCCGACAAAAATCACATTTGCATCTCAATTCCTTTAATATCATCATGTCATGTGTACAAAATATATGTATGTGTACAAAAAAATGTTGGGAGAACGGATGTTGCTTTGTCCTCACTTGTCAAACACAGTTGGCTAGGTTGAGTCTCGAGTGTCATAATAGCTACCTACCTACAACATTATTACGACTCTCCCATCTAAACACATACAATTTCATTCAAAGTCAATGAAATCACTCCTCAGGACACTAATAGGTAATGACAGAGTCAGAGATGCGATCAAGAAGATTTTAGGACATGGATCGGTAAAATTGAATACATCCATGTCCATGTCCATGTGGACTTTCGGCTTTTACAGTATTAAGAGTAAGTTATCATCAGATTAGACACAATGCACCCTTCCCTACTCCCAGGCACGAAGTTAGCAGCAATAGAACCAGAATTTTTGATTCGGCTCACAAAATCTCCGGAAATAATCATTTTTACATAAAAATCTATTTGAGTTTATTTTCATTCAATTATTTGTTAATGTTTCTCATTATAAATACAATATTATGAATAAATGAGTTTTTGGAATAAGAAGGTGGCTTGACGGTTTTTGAGACCTTTTTCACCTTGTACAAAATGTGAGGAACAGAAACTCCCTGCTGAGAGCACCCTAACACACAGACGGACATTCGGATTGACGAAAGCATCATTTGGAATGTTCAATTATTCTTAAAAGAAATAAAATATGAGATGTATTTAATATTACGTATGGTTGTAGTACATGTAGAAGGAACGATCTGATTTTTTGACACATACATTTCATCACTATCATCATCACCACACCACACACTCTGTTTCTGAACATTAATGTGGTAACTTTTGGATCTAATGAGATTTCATGTAATTTTTTTCTCGTGTCAGATTCTCCGCCTGTTCCCCTCTACTACTTTAGACACTTGTTGATTTATGAAGGAGATCAAAATGCAGTGAACTCGGGATTCAATCCTTCCAACCTTTAAGTCACTCCTTTAAATCCTAAACTTTGCCATTCCTTTCAACAACTCTCTATTTTGTTTTCTCATTCCAAAACCACTACTCATTGAACTTTTAATTCAATTCAATTCCATTTTATCATTTGAAATTTTTTGGGAATGAGCCAAAGGTTCTTGAGAGACATGTGAAGAGATTCTTCTTATTCATTTGTTGTACTTAGAGTAGAATTATTCATTTCATATGTCAGTTCTTTTAACCCTTGATTTATTTCCTTTAATTTCCATCATCACTTGAAGTCCTATCCCAAATGTCCATACTACATTTAAAATACTTAAATCGTCTTAAAAAAATTAATTACGTAATTACCATTTTACTCTTGTACTCTGTAAAGGTTATAACCCGGATGTATAAGTACATGCAATATCTCTAGCCCTCGTCATGTCCACAAATCAAATAACAAATGGAGTGTGTTGCTGGCCAAAATAGATTTTTTTTTGTTCTGTGAGTTCTGACTCTCAAGTTACCACTGATTAATTGACCTACTACTTCCTGCCCTGAGTTCAGGTATAATTAAATATAACACTAACACATGGGAGAAGCCCATTTTTGAATAAATTGTGTGTGGTGTGTGTGTGAGTAGCTGGAAGCAATCCAGGAATCCAGGGAGATTTTCCAATCAAACTCAAAAGCCTTTGTATGTATGTCCGTACATGTTTATGTACACACTTAGTTAAAGTAGTCCACAATTGAGTGAATAAATTCCACTTTGTGTATTACCCTTTTGTCTTTTGTCTACCTCATTTTCATTGCACAACAGAATTGGAGCGAATGGAAACCATACGTTGATTGTCCAACTCACTCGAGTTGAAATTAAACTAGGGAAAGGGATAATGGAATGAAGGACATGAGACACGCGACTCAAACTATTTGCAGAGGACTTGTGTGTGGTGAAAGCCAACAAGTCTTTCCCAGATTGCAAACAGATCACTTTGATGAGGTTTTTATCTTCTCTCTCAATTAGTTTCATCATCCGAGGATGTGGGACTCATCATCAGTCAACCCATAGTGTAAACGTCTACCAGTCCGCACCAAAGCTTTTTTTCCAACAGGGATAGGTCCTACGATTGTCCAATTTCCAAAACTCAGAATAGAGTAAGGGAAACCACCAGTAATTTCTGAGGAACATTACTTAAATTTTTTATCATATGTATAAAAATGAACTGACCGTTAAATGTAACGTTATTTAACGTTAAGTATTTAGTATGGATAAAATCTGTATTTTGGAGATATCCGTATTTGGCCAGGTATAATTCAATCATTCAAGCGTTTGGCCTGTCGTCGGATTTTACTTGTCTCAGACGTACAATTTCTTATCCAATTTGCACTTAATAAAACAAGTTAGTTGACAGACTGATATTGCAAAGCCAAGTCCGTATAATAAGAAATCGAATATTTCTTTCTGTTTAAACAATTCTATAGTTTTGAAGACAGACTAGCCAGTTTCATCGACTCAACGTTGACCCAGTGATTAGTGTAGACATACTCCCAAAGTAAATAAAAATGTAAAAGTCAGTTCCGACCTGACTTACACTAATGTGAGCCTAACCTTTCCCGAGAAAGTAAATTGTGTATCATTCATTTTATTCCCAATTCTTTCCGAGTAACTGTAGAATTTGTAAAATTAAGCCAATTAATGGGTTATATTTGTACACAACGGCGCCACCGAAATACAGAGTCTAGTTAATATTTGAATTAAATTCTTATCACTCTGTACGTAGTACATTGAAGGTAAAATAATATTTTTCTCCGCCGTGATGTGAATGTGTTGAAATGTGTATTTGAAACGGTTTGACAATTCACAACACAACTCAACTCCTTTAGTTTTCTCTTTTCAACCGTGGAGTTTTTGTAATTCATTCATTAAACATATTTTTGCCTAATGGAAAGTGATCGGTTCGGAGACACTGAATACGAATGTGAGCTTGGTCCTTATAAATCAATTTTCCACTTATCCAAACACAGGATTGATTGAAATTTGAGGATTGGTTATAAAGAAGGTCGAGGTGGAGGAAGTCCGTGGACAGTCTGCCGCTCTCCTCAACACAAAGAGATAGAAATCCTATTTTCTGCCAAGTTGGACTTTGTGAATGTTTTGACGTTCACATTAGGATCCGGTTGTCATCCGTTACTCTGTCCGTAAGGGTGACGTTCATAAAAACCAAGTCTTTGACGCTCTTCATTCAGGTGATTAATGATCCTCTTGGATGATGATGGTCGTTCGTACGTTACGTTACGTACACAACCCATAATACTAATCCTTCATTCACTCCATACTTGACTTTCTCATAATTTCTGTCTCGTGCCCTGATTCCAAACACTCGTCGTGTCATATTATGTAATGATATGATATGAAATGAATGATTCCAAACTCCATTCAAAAAATATCCAAAACATATGTGTGTATTTAACGGGATTTGAGGCAGTAGTTTTAAACCAATCATTCCGTCATTCAAGTCCTATTTTCATGTACAGTCCGCATGTGTATGGTGGAATCGGATACGAGACTTTCAATTTAAGCAAAATATACTTACAGAAATCGTAAAGAAAATAACGTAGGACGGTATCATGGAATCACAGGAACCGAAACCGTGTACATGCAACCCAACACAAACAAAATTGTCTGTTTTATTCCATACAACCTGAAGCAATGTTTGGCACACGAGTTATAACGCGTCATTCATTTTGACCTTGTGATAAGGGAAAATAAATTGATGTCAGTTATATGATTCATTGGGAGCTTTCTCAAATTATCGTATCTATTAATTCAAACAAGTTTTTTTCCAATTTGTCCCTCCTCGGTTTTCTAAGATAACTTTCATTTGACTAGACTGTTCTGTCAAAAGCATTGCGTCTAACAATAACAAGGTTTGAAACGTTGATTCTAAATACATCGTAGAATCCGACTTTATACGATGCACCTACAAAGGTTCAGGATTTGATACTGTTTCATTTCTGAGCGGAAGCGAATCGAATTGCAAAAATTCGCAGCAGTTGAGTGTTACGTTTAGTTGTGTTTCATTTACACAAGACCAGATGTTTTTTTTTGTGTCCCGATAAAAGTGAGTTCGGAAACTCATTACTGGTCTGTCGTACTCTTCTGTTGAGTGAAATTTACCCATATAGTACGAACGAACCATACCAGGGAAGATACAGTTAGTTACATTATAAGCATTTTGGGCCTTTGGGTGCAACTGTGGACGTAATGGTAATATTAATCGTAATTCGTATCATTGAATCAAGAGTGGTGATGTTAGAGCAGTACACACAGAGTAATGGGGGAAAATTTTCACCTCAAATTGAGCAAATTTCCATTGGAGGAACTCTATATAACATTTTGTGTCTGACCCAAAATAAAAATCCCTTGGTGTATTCAATTGCCGAACCTTAGCTCATAACATATAACACATTTGTACACATCAAGTGAAGGATGTCGTGGTTCGTGGAGAACCTTTCTCTTCGGTCGCTGCCTTTTCCACACTAAAACCGTGTAAAGTTATGAATAATTTATGGGGTCTAGTATGTTAGTACGTATGATGTAGTTTCTGGTGTGTGTATTCAAGGCAATGATTTGTTTCTGAGAGAAAAAGTACGTCGATTTGGTTCAATTGAAACATTTTGATTTATCTTTCCTAAGAGCATTGATTTTTATTGATTTTTAATGTTCTCATTACACGCTTGTTTTTGTCGAATCAGAAAGGGATCAAGAAAATAGGCTGGAAGGAAAATGTACATACAAGCAGGGTACCCTGGCTGGCTATCCCGACGACATGATCTTTATTCTAACCAATCGCAGTCGTATCTTTCCACTTTCCCGTTACATGTTATGTACATTTGTATGTTACATAGATGTGATTTATTAGTTCATAGTGTTAGTTGGTGTGGATAAGTAGAAGAGGGATTGAAAAGTAGTCGGTTTAGATTTAGACTCGACTGAATTAGGTGAGAAAGGGAAGTTGACTTGATGGGTGACACTTTTTTTCCCAATTCAACCCTTTGCCTGTCCATCATCATGAAGGAAAGGAAGGAGTCTGTTAGAATCCTAAATCCAGCCTCCGAGCAATTCATTATGACTTGGTCCTCCTAACCAGCCCATATTAAATTTGTGTCCAAAATTTACATACTGAATTGTGTATGCATGCAGTTTTTGAGTGTCTCCTGAGAAGAGCCATTACGCCATTTCATTCCATTTCTACCAACCAATCATGAATCATTCGGTTTTATTTTCCATACATTGACTTGACTTTCACTCCTTCCATTTTCCATACATGTGTGTGTATGTGTGTATGGGGAGAAGTCATAATAATAATTGGTCTCCGAACGAGTCTGAAGGGAGTCTTTCATTTTTATTTATTTTTCAAAATCCAACTTACAATACGACAGAATAATATTTGGAGCATTCATTTCATGTTAATGTACAGAGGAATCATAAAAATACAGGACGAACACGGGTAGGACGCTTGAACGACACAAATGTCAATATTGTGACATACACAAGACAAGACTGACTGGAATTATTGATCAGGTAGAGTTTAGTAAACTAGACACAACACACTACAAATACAATACATTCTAAATACTAACGATCAGAAGGAACATGGTTGAAAGAGTATAGAAAGGACATTCGTGTACCGCTCGCTTGTGCGTAAGTATTCTTTATATACAGACCGCATATACAATACAAATTAAAAAATAATATTATCCCCCATATGACATCCTAAGTTTACATTAGAAACCATAACTTTTTGTTCCCTTTACCCTATTTAATATTTAATGATTCAAAATTCACACATTGCTCGTGCTTCAAAGTCGCACGCGTCTTAAGTTTTAGCACCTCAACTGAATCTTCATATCTAATTTGCCACAAGCAAACAATAAAATCCGAATTTTATCTACGAATCAAATTTCTTTAATAAATTTTATATTGTTGTGTGAAACATTGTTAAGATAGTTCTAGAATAAATATCAATTCGGATATGAAGGAAGTAATTTTTTATCGAAAAATTACACATTAAAGTATTAATGTATTGACAAACCCATTTCCTCACTTTTTTTGGAGCTCTGCGTCAATGTTAGACTAGATCCTAAATTAGGCCCAGTATCAGTCAATACTATGCACCCACAATGTTCAACATTTATTTATAGATACTCTAAAGGAATGTAAAAATTACAGATAGGTTAGGACCAGAAATACAAGTACAGGTAAAATTGTTCCAGAAGGCCCAGTCATTAAGAATGAGTGAAATGAGTATTTTAATGGTTATAACTTGTAGTCAATATATTGACAGTTAGTACTTGGAGTTACACATAGTCTGGTTCGCTCGTAAACCGACACTGACAACCAGTGTCTGGTTTATGTCATTTATCCAGGTAATTTTGTATGAAGAAAGCCGAGTATGAAATTATGGATGAAAAGAGAAAGAATGTAAAAAGTCCATAAATGAAGTAAAGGTGAGCGACTGAAAAAACGTAGAGTTGTTTGGAGCACCAACCGTTTGGATCTTGAAGTGTGGGCATAAAAAGTGGTTGTCCCGGTCCATGTAATTTCATAGTCCATGACGTACAAAGAATTAACCAAATCAAAATGAATGCATTCAAAGCCCATTCCATCACCTTCAACGTTGTGGAACCCAAAAGGGCATCTTCCTCAAAGAATGATGCTTCAAAATGCTCATGCTTTCTCGATTTCATCTGAATTCAAAAAATCAAAAAGAAGTACAGAAATATTTGGTACCAGGTATTCAATGTTCCCTGTTCCTGTTGTGTACTGGTACAATAATTCAATTTTTGTGTGTAAATAACTAAGCGGCTTTTGTACATGGACTGATAGGGAAAAATACAGGTCGGCTATCACGGTTCCGGTTGTAGCATTGGATAAAATACATATTTGTAACATACCTGGTTGAATAGAGCCCAAATCACTCGTATAAGCCCAGCCAGCCCACACACAAAGAAATAAACCGGAAGGTGTGGTTCCGCTGGGCACTCACTCAAATTCTTAACCCCTGAAAAATTAAATATTATCAATTTTACGAATTCTAAAATCCTTGTCTGAATACTGAGAAAAGATAAAATTACTATTGCGTGTTCTGTGTCAGAGTGCACAGAAGTGAAAGTACGGAATAAAAGTGTAGTGGAGCAGCAGAAACGCCAGAATTTCATTTTAAGGGAGTAGTGAAAATGAAACATATTTTACTTAAAAGTAGCCAAATTGTACTGTAAATAATTTATTCTTAAATAAAAAGATTTAGCGCCTCTCGTGTTCCGTAAAGTGAATATAAAATGTTCATATTTATTTTATTCATGACTGCGTACCTAGGTGTATACTGAATTTATGGCTGTGTTGCATTTTTAATGTAACATTGTACACTCATGACCTTTCACTGCCTACACTCGAATGCTCGTGCAAAGAAGCATCACCTATGAACTTATTTCAGGGTCATATTATGTCAAGGCCAATTCCTCACAATACTCGGGAGATGAGAAATGACACTAAAACACTAAACCTCATTTTTATCCATTAATATTCCAATCAATTCCTTTGAGACTGGCGATGTGCACTTGTCAATTTCCTCGTTGGAAGCCAATACTTATTTTTTTATTGTACTTATTTAGTATTTAGTATTTAGAAGTTGTAAATTAATGTATGGACTGCAGCGGGGATATGAAAAATTTAAGTAATTGATTGAATCGTCATACTCCTACTACTATCCTACTTATGAATTTGTTATGAAACGTATCTAATGGCGCATCTGAATTTCTGACAATAAAAACTTCTTCACAAATTTCATATTAATTTCAAACCAGGGAGACTAGGTTACAATAAAACTTAATGTCAAGTGTCTTCACAACTCTACCTTTACGAGCACTTGCCATGCATAAATAAAATCATGCTCTACTAGGACACAATTGTTCTGACGCTACTCTACAGTAGGTCGTCTTGCACAGCCGAGCATTGCAAGAGAAAGGAACGTTTACTTCTCAAGTCCCAAGTGAGTACTTCTCATTTTTCTTGCGACAAATGTTTTGTCGTACTCCATTCCTAAGTGGGCTTACAAGGAACACGCTCAACTTCCCGTTTCTAACTTATACGAATTGTACTGTAAAAATAACAGCATATACTGAGATGTACGACAGCTTTAAATGCGATTAATAGTTCTAATTTAATTTAACTTAATTGTAAATTAAATTAGAAAAGTCAGTAAGAAAGTGCAGTTAATTCAAATAGCGAATGTACTCGTACTGTGGAAATTTTTCTCATTGAATCGTGGAGTGACATCCAGTCTACATCCCTCGCAAGTGAAAGTCAAGCATTTTGCAACTTCTTTGATAATAGTCTCGTTGTTAACCGTCGCAAACTAAAAACATTTGCGAGTGCAAAATATCATAAACTAATTTTCCTTGCCGTATGTAAAGGTTAAGGAAATGCTCGTCTTTCATCCTTTCATTGCATTGCCGTAAAATAAAAAGAATTCCTTTGCGTCTTCACGAGAAATTCACTAGCTCGAACCTTAAATTAAACCGAGGCCGACTGACTCACAGGATGTACACATTTTAATGAAAGCAAAGGAAGGAGAGCAAAGCTGTCCAAGGAACTAATTAGCTAACCACAACCGCAAGGGCATGGCATGATGTATTAGAGGAAATTAATTCGACAAGACATTATGTTCTGAGCTCCAAGAACACATTCCAAGCCAGTCAATCATTTTATCTGTTCTACATGCGCTCACCAAAAACCACGTGATTAAAATCCCCTGCCTACATCACAGGGAGAGATGAAAGGAGAAAAAGAAAGTTGTAAAACTTACCCAAGAAAGTCATGGAAAGAGGGAGAATTGTTAGTGCAGCAAAGAAGACTGTGGCGAAGGCTGTATGCATGAGAAAACATCACAAACGTTTTGAAAATTACCATATTTACGTCTACTAATGCTTTATTTATATTTACAAGGATATTCATGAAGGACAAGATACTCAACGACCGAGAAATCCTTACCCGGAAAGGAAAAACTAATTTGCAATCAACGCACTCTATGTTTCATATCAGTTCTCCTCAACTTTACAGGAAATGCTAGGAAAAGACTTTAATTAATTAAACAACTATTCTTGCTCATTAATGTTGATGACAAATGATAGAATTGTCCTTGGATCTAACGTATGTACAGTAATACATAATGTGCTTACCGCTATTACACAGAATAGTATAGAATTTTCGTGTAAAGTCACACCCCGTGGTTGACTCTGTATTCGCCTCCCGAATTTGACCCATGATAGAACCGTAGTCTTGTGATTCGTAATTCAATTTAGCATATCTGTACAATTCTCGTCGATCATCCCCAGAAATCTATTCAATTTGTAAAGATAAATATGTGTAATACTGTAGAAGCATAATATCCACAGAGGTAATTAAATCAACGAAGCAAGCAATGCAATGTTTGTTGAAAAATATTAATTAGCCTAACACAACACAAGAAATTTTAATTTAAAGAAATATCGATTATGTCATATTCATATTGTGAGGGACCGCCTCAACCATGTTCAAATTGGAATTCGCGAATGCCGGCCTTAAATTATTAGCTTGTAATTGTACCCGTCCGTCCACCGCTAAGATTGCGTGAGAGAGAATAATTTACTCAATGCAAACAAAACCCGGACAAAACACTACAAACAAACCCCCTGTAGATGAGTAATAATTTATGAAATGCTTTAATAATGTAAGGAAGTCTAACAAGTGTGTAGTGAACGTGGTGGTTCCATAGATATCATTGTTGAACAATTGTACACAATCTAAGCTTAATGTTTCCTCAATATGTACATTTCTTTCACTCCATTGTACATTTAGATGAAGTCACCATCTTTGCTCCTTGGTCGTTTGTGTCAAACGTGACCTCAATTTAACTCAGGTTTTTTACAGGGGTCCAGAACAAGGCGTAAAACGTGAAGAAGGTCAACAGATGTGTGCATAACCAGGATAAATATTTGAACAGTGATAAAGAAACAACACTGTGAGACTTCTAGTCAGACACACGTCAACGTTAGAAAACCAATGAAACTCACATTTGGAACTCACTAGGGAAATAATAGCGAGTTTTTTTCGGGTAATCTCCAATCTCTCTATCACACACTTCCTTTTTGGCTTGGTCCGATGCACTCACCAAAACTTTTGTTTTCAAAATATTCTTTTCCTATCTACAAAAATTTTACCTAACTTTTTGATTCTTATCAAACTCAAACTATTTTTGATATAAAACCATCATGCTGTCATGTCAGCTAGTTGTGGCTTTGGTCGAACCATCGCATCGCAATGTCCACTCAACTTTTTCGTGGTGTGTTGTGTTCTTTTCAATTTATTATCTGGTACACTGCATAAGCATACTATTAAGGAAATGCGTTTCAAGAATATTCTAGCACACTCCTCCCACCCAGATGATACATGATTATTTTTTTACAAGCACAGTGAAATAATCATTTCGAACATGACACAAATAATTTTGTACTTTTTAGATCTAAAAGAAATAGGCTTCAAAATGAGCTATTGATTTCTGTGCTGTTAGTACTATTGGAGGAGTAAATAATTTTCCAGCTACATACTACTTTCTTACTACTATTACGTTCATTCATGCAAAAGCTTGTTTCAGAAATAAGGTAAGAGTCGAAGACTGTGCTTCCTTTCCTCTGCCCGGCGGTCCTACTTTGCCGACAGCGTTCCTTCATCGAACTATAATATTTACTCATAAAGGTACTTCGCGGTAGAACGCATTCCACAAAGTCCAATTAGTGGAATCGATTAAAACCCTTGTATTACTAAGGGTTGAACTATTTCTATATGTTACTTAATGTTCCAATACTTTCTGGATCAATCTGCGTTGTACAATGCAGCATGAATAAAACTCCAGGAAATCGGTTAATGTTATATTCAGGCAATATTATGGATATGCTAACTTTGATCACGACAATAATAAAAAAATTACAAAAAAAAATTTCAAACGCAAGGAATGTGTCACTACAAATATGTGATTCCAGAGTTTCACGGACATACATGGTATTCTCAATCAGAGATCCCCCTGAACAAATCATTACGCCCCACATCTCATCCGACATTTCCTAAGTCGAATCATTCGGCCCGATGAATCACTTTGAAAACCTCATTAACTTTCTGGGATTCCAGGCATGCTATTTGCTATCAGGTTACCAGCTCAAAAGAAATTCCAGTAAATCTGCGACTTGAGAAAATTGTCCAAGTTTTCTCTAACATCAACTAAAATCAAGTCGAGTTCTCATCAGATTCAAAATGTATTGAATTCTCCTTGCCATCGGAGCTAATAGGACGACATTGTATGGTGTATTTATTTTCAAGGGCTAGAGCTAGGCTGTATTTACGTATATTTGATGAGATTAATTTCTTCCATTTAAATTAATTTGTGCTTGAAATATGAACAGCACCAGAAAAATTACCTCTCCGGATAAAGATCAAATTGTTAATCCACGAGCAAAGCTAAAATAGGAAACCGGCACACTCTGTACTCAACAAGGCTCTTTAGATCTACAAGGTTTTCATTCGAATTCTAATGGAATAGATTTTAATCACTTAATTTTGTATTGGATTATGAGGTTATGCTGAGAAACTTTGTGTTTACAGCCATTCCCACTTATTTTAATTACATACGGGCTTTGTTCCAAATTGTCGATCACGGTTTTAGACTTTGTTCACACTTTGTTTTGAAGTTGGTTTTGCAAAAGAGGCGAACAAACATGGAAATAAATAAATGGGATTACCTGTGAAGTAGTACTGCTGGGTCTTCTCAATTCGTAGGATTCTGTACCAAGTAAGTTGGGTGACAATTTATACTCAATACTGTTCCTCGCCGACATATTCATATCCCCATTGGATTTGCGGTGATTGTAGTCAGCTGAATTGAAATTTCAATCACATTATAAACTTGCAAACAAAGTGCGGTGATGCAACAAACATAGTATGAGAAAAAATATTACTTGAGCTTCAGCTCCCAGACGCATTGCGATATTTTAGATTGTTTAACAATCTATTTGATTTTCTCAATGCAATTTAACTGAAATCAATTTCTAAACAAAACCGAAGACATTTTCTAAAAACGTTACTGAAAAACACCAGAAAACGAAAAAGATTCGGAACCCCTTGCATGATGATAAGTCTTGCTAACAAGCGAGCAGCTCTGCGTTGAATAACGTAGTAGATGTATTAGAAAATCCATTCATTGTACAGGACGTTTAAAATTAACGAGCAGATAGAAGATTTTAGACAAAGATTAAGTGTTTCTGCCGATCAGTAGAAGAAAAGAAGTTATGCAACAGAAAGTAATGCAAACAACGGAGTTTTCAGTTGGTTCAAGACTCTGTACAATTGTTGAATCGTATTATTGATTCAAACATTGCTCAGGCTTTCACATGAAAAATCGCTGCCAAAAAAAGCCGGTAGAAAACCCTACATCCCATTAGATTTCCATAACCTCGTGAATTCACACAGGTGATCACAAAAAAAATTATTTTATTTAAAAAAAAAATTATTTCCATCCAGGGCACCCCACAATTGTGGGTTATTTAAGCCTGGGTATTTAGTTTATTCAGTTTTTCATGTTACAGTTTGGTTTGTTAATTTTTAAATACATGTATACAATGAGCAGTACCCATTCGTCTGGGAAGTAACCCAGAAGTGTGGAAAACCGTTTGGAAAAACCACACTCATACCACAAAAATCTGAAACTTTGTGCACGTTGTTTGCTTGACCTCGCTGTTCGATCGACACCCCATTTGACCTAGTGTGACCCTAACATGGCCTTTCAGTACATCTAATTATGATCCCTTATTCAAAATTTCTCAAATTGAATTGTCCGTTCATTAGAATTGGACGGACTCTATTTCACGAGTAAATCGGATAAGGCGTTACATCTATAGCGTAACTCAAATTATACATACACAGTTATCGTTAATTCAAATTGTCATTCTTGATAATAATGTTCGGTTTGTTATGCTTTTTTCAGATACTACTTCTGATACCATCATACAAGAGCACAACAAATTTTTGATCCTTGCAATGTGGAATTCAATGCATTCATACTAAATATCATATCGCTTTTCCTCTGGCACAGAATTTAGTATTGTATTCGTGAGTAGAATAAGGTCTTTAATAAATGCCATGTCACCTACGCAATATAAACTGGAAAAGTTGTAGCTCCACCTGTGAAAACTCAAAGTGTGTAGTTGAAATTGGGATTCTGTGAATGGTTTGGATCGATCAAATAATAATCCAGGTGTGATCAGTACCTTCAGCTCGACCTTGAAAATGTATTACCTTCTCTAATTACTACATTAATTCCCGCTTTCTATCAAGTACAAAATGGAGCTTTAATTGACCGACCTCGCATATTTGAGGTTTCAATATTGATTCGTAACCAAAGAGTGAAATCATCACGTAACCCATATAAATAGTCTAGTAAATTAACTATAGATACTAGACATGGCCACGCATATTTCAGCTACAACATGGACACCCACTCCGGAATGGACATTCATCTGATCACCATTCACAAAATGCTTCTACGTAGAAATTTAATTATAAAGTAATTTCACCTCCATTTTAAATATCAAACACGAATTTAATTGCTAGTCTGCTAGTCACATCAGTTAGAGTGGGCGGTAATTGTACTTCCACACAAATTTCAAATTAATCACACTAAAGTGTGTATGTCAAAATTTCATTTTGAGAAAAAGAGAAAGGTTATGTTTGTTTTCAATTAATTGAGTGCTTTCACCTGGTGAGACATTTTATAATCTTGGTCTAAAGGTAAAGAAGAATTGCTGTGAGTAAAGTAAGTGTGTGCACTAGTGAGAAAAGAAATTTTGTGAGACGTTTGAGTACCTAAGAATGTAATCACAAAATGCAATCATAGAGAGTCAACATAAAATTGAGGTTGACGAGATTTGTGAGTATGGAAAAGGATGAAGGACTTTAAGTGAAAGTGTTCAGGTTGAAGTAAATTGGTGGAGTGTCAGTCCATGAAAACTAAAATGGATTGGGCACTAAACAGATGAGTCTAAGAAAGTCACATCAGTTTTATCGACCCACACCGCGAGTACACTTATGAAGACAAACTGAGGTTTGTTTCAGTAAAACGAAGTGATACTCTAATGTCTATATTCCATACACAAATAAAAAACATAATTGAATTATTTAGTCGTAGGTGTAAGGGCTGAACCAGTACAGGTTAGTTAAATTAAGTAATAATCTAATTTACGTGCATAGTTCCATGGTTAATACTTTTATACGTGAGTTCTTATTAAATTAGGCCTAGTTCAAATGAGAGACAAGCGTGTAGCCGTCTAACGTCTTTCCGCACAAACCAAATGTTTTGACAGGAGGAACAAAATGATAAATTCACTTCAAGCACTTTCTCTAAAACATCTGGAATAACAAGAATAATCGTACCATTTCTATGCTCCGAATCAGTAGTGGATGGGTCCAAGAGTGACTTTCTCCTGGGACTTTGGCTCAAGTCATGGTCATTTCCAATTTCTAGATGAGTTCCGGGTCGTGGACTAGTGTGAGGATTACTTTCTCCATTTAAGCGATTACTCGTAATCGATGCCCTGAAAACAATGGATCAAATCAGCCGACTTCCTCATACACTGTAGTCTCCGACAGGTTTCAAGATTATTGTTATAATTCACGTCTGAGAAGATAAATGCAAATTGATCGTAATACTGAGAACTAAATGTTTCTCTAGATATAAAAGTGATCAAAGCATGTTACTTAAATTAGGGGTTCTCTAGTTCGGCGATTATAGCAAGCTTGTTTTTCTGTTTTTTTTTAACAGTCGGGCAATATAATGTAATGTCATGAATTTTTCTAAATCCCTTATTTAGTCCTAGCTCTTACACTTGAGGTTCCTCAGGATACACTTAATTTATTGGTTCGTTCTCAAGCCCATTGTTTCAGTAATATAGCGTTCCACACGCGAAATGAGAGTAGCTTCCTGAAACCCCACTATGAGAGAGCATTGATGGAATTCTGTCTCACGGAGACCATAAGACGACCTTTGCTGTTAAATTCTCACTATGCAACCTTGGTCGATTCTCTGTGTTGTGGTGTTTCTTTACCTTTCTATTAAATTGCAATACCATCTCTGTGCTTAACATGCTGTGCAATATGTTGATACTATGCGTTGCAAGCAAATCTCAACACATTAATGGATTGTTGAATTTTCATAAAATGGTGAAAGAGAATTTCTGACTACTCGTACTCGTAATAACAGGCTTTGAATATATAAATAGATTTTAATAGTACATTTCAGACAACTCAAAAGCACCTGCCTTTATTGAAGCCATAAAATAAAGATTCGGGACTGACCTAGATGAGCGACGACTTGTTGAGCGACGAGAGGGTGCAGAGTTTTTACGATGAAGCATCGTTCCTTTCCTCACGAGCATGGACATTTTCCTAGTCGGGCTTTCTTCGCTTTCACTTGTGAACAATCAAACGGATTCTTTCTTCTTCTTCGTTTTCTCGCTCCACTGACCTGTCTCTTATTTTTACTTGATTTGAAGGAATCTAAAAAATGTTAACGACAGACAATAAATGATTGTGTGCCTACCTGCTTCATTCCTCGTTCTAACCAGGAAATCAATAAAACATTTGATCTGTCTATATAGGCAATTCTGATTTGTCTAGGTTAAAGGTCTATCCCTGTCATATCGTACACATGTAATACTGTGGTACTTATTTTCTCACAATGATAGATAAAAGGAGACACACAAATTTGTCACATGTCTAACTTTTTTGAGAAGTTTCTGACTTGACAATATTAGGAATGTAGTGCACTTAAATTCAAATGCTGCCATTCAAGTCAAAGTCCGCACTGAGAAGTTTGACAAAGAACTGTGACTTGAAAGTTCAAAGAAGTAGGACATTTTATTCATGAATTTTGAAAATGTATTGAATAACTTAGATGACTGTAGATTCTCTGTCAAAATTGACACATTAGAAATACAATATCTTCAAAAAAAGTGAGAGTATGAGTGCCAGGAGTTGCAAAATCTAATACATCTGGGAGGTGTCATTCTCTCCTTTTCTTTATTTACCGATTGAAGGGGTCTCTAATGACTGATTGCGCTAATTGAGTTTCAAAATCCACAAAATGTCTAAATTGATTTATTGACGAGTATCCGAAGCTACGGTAAAACTAATGCACTAATGATACGTAGTTAGCCACACCAGTTCCACGCGCCTAGTTGAATTTTTACGTAATAAACCGAACGTGCATATTTCCAGTGATGGGTTGTTCGGATTATTAATGTTTAACGATTTTCTTGAATGCTTCTACGTTATCGGTAGTCTTCTGTCAACTTCTCTTTTTGTATGAGAGAATTGGGAGTACATTTTTACATAACATTTCCAAGTCCACCGACCCCACGTCACGTGAGAGAATTTGTATTTCAATTTCACTCCTTCGTTGACATACAAATGAACATTATTAAACTTGCATTGATGTTTATTCGACACTATTTATTTTATCTGTGACAGTCACAAGGCAAAATGTCGGGTTCTCTGAACTTTACAGTGGGTCTTTAGTACACATGTTTATTCCTAAGACATGGACAGTATAGTATTCTAAGATCAATGAAAATACATTTTCTAATCTGTTGCATAGTCATTTGCTTTAGGGCACCAAATGTCCGGACTCATTAGTGCGGAACCACTTTCCGACTTGTTCATTTTATATTTTACTTTTCACCATGTTCCTAACAAAGTCTATTTTCTTAGGTACATACGCATTAGACAACGAACGACAAGGAGTGAATTGTAGATTATTTTTCAAAGTATTAAATAAACGCGGAAGGGTGAAAGAATAACCGATCCCTCCCTTCATATGACGTGTAAATTAATGATTCCAAACTAGAGATATAAAATATTCCTAATTATATTGCGGTTATATGAGTTTTGCAAGTCAACTCGTATAGTTATTTCATGAAACGATAGCATAAATTGTTCAATTTTAGCTGATTCAACATACACAGTTCTCTATTAAACTCACAACTCGACAAGTTCCAGCAAACTTTCAATACTTTGAATAAGTTGTCGACGGCTAAACTGTGACTTCCTCAGGAAAGTCCGAAATACTAAAGTCCTGTCTGAGTGAGAGTACATAAAACGTGTGCTTCAAAAAATATACCTGGTTACGAATAGCGAATATTTTTACAACTTTCTTTTTGTTTTCTCCACACATTAGGTCATTTGTATATAAAGAAATGTCTTGACTGATTTTGCGTTTCACTTTCTGTGGTAAACTGTATTAGATTTATTCGTAGGCACGAGTTTTCTTCAAAAAGATTTGGTAGCAGGACATGAACAAGAAAATACCTTGTAAATGGGAATTAGTACCCGGAAACTTTTACTCAGAGATTCTTGTCAGAATAATTTAATGTAGATATTCAGAACTTTTGGTAAAATGAATAGTGATTTGTGTTTGCTACTGAAGTATTTGTCTATATTATATAAATCATATTCTAAATGAGGCATTTCAAAAAGGTGATTTTGCCTGCCACATTTTCTTAGCAGCCCTTGCTGTTTAATCCGAAGGTTCACGGTCGGATACTTTCTTAATACTTATTTCTTAATCGAGGTATATTTAAAATATAACGTTTATATAATTTGGTGAAAAAATTAAGTTAGAAAGGATGTGTTAATCGACATATGATAATGACCTCCTAGGCCAAAAAAAATGCTCACCGTTACTTTGTTCCTGGACCACTCAGATGAAACGGAGAAATACTTTCACTTTGAACAAAGACACAATTTGGAAGTTTTAGTGAGGAGAAAGTTTGGATCACATGCACATGGAAACATCCGGCAGACTCAATGATCACTTCACCTGGTTTTCACTGTTACTTGTCTATTTGGACGTTCGGACGAAATAATGAAAATTCGCACATGCGTTCATCCCCTACACGTACTTGTTTCCTTTCTTCCACCTGCAACTTTGGCATAGTCCCGAGGAAAGTGTCAGTAAAAAAAATACAGTCCGTGGTTGAATTTTCTCCATTTCTAGGTACAAGAAGGAAAATAAAGAAGTTGGAAAGCAGAAGGAAAATTGCATGTTCGTGACTGACTCTGAAGTTGTGAAGGAGAATAGTCAGTGTTAGTCATGAGAAAAGAAAACTTGGAAGAAAGCAAGGCGGGTGTAATTGGTTATTGTGCCATTTTTGTGGGAATAAAACTACAAAGTTCCACCCAACTCTTACATACATGCTTCCCAAGTTTAATGTCTTCCTTAATTAAAACACAATTAGGGTCACGCTCATCCATTCAAACATTTTACTGCGTACCCATGTCCCTGAACTCTACTCATACGAAAGAATTTACTTAATGGGATGGAGGAAAATTATTTTTCCAAACACTGAATTCAAATCCCAATAGCCCACTGTATTTTTCAGGAGTCTTGTAATGTATTTAACTTTCAAGTAAAAAAAAATAATAAGACAGGGTTGAGTTTGTTTACCAAATTCTGAAGGGAATGTCGAACCAGAAAGAATGTTTATGACACTGCGGTAGACTCTAACGTTCAAGATTGTTTATTCCAAAAAATACAGTGTCAAACAATGTCGTGTAAGTACAAGTTGTCGTGTCTGAGCACAAAAAGTTGAGGACTTTTATGAAGTACTCTTTGGACACAGGTACAAAAAAAATGTGAAAGAGAAAAGAGAGTAAAGTAATGGGAGAGGTTACATTCCTTTGTGAAAGTTTCTCTTAAGTTCTAAACATTCCAACCAACTCCAGCAACAAAATCTCCTTCATGCCTATGTGTGTATTTTCTGCGATTTTTTCGATTTTGCTTTGAGACAAAGTGGAATGCACTTGTAAAATAAATGTACCTTGTGCCAAAACTTGATTAAAACTCGACACTCGAGTCAATCTCAAATACCCCTTTAGCTTTGGCATCACCAAAAACCTTGTTTTCTAGACCCACCTAATCCGATTTACCAATTTATCACGACATGTCAGATTCATGTTGTTTAGAATTTATCTGTTCGACTAGGGTTGTGTATGTGTAGCGAGTTCCGTTACGTACTGTAATATCCTCAAAATTAAGAATAGTTGGTAGTTTACCAATTTCCAACATTCACTTCCTTAATAATTCAAATGAATTCCAAGGGTCAATGATGTTAACACTTAAGAGTTACTAATTGAATAAAGACTGGAATACTTTTGATGAGAGGACCTTCAACTTACATAACCTATCTTTCAGGGAAAAGGCGTGGTTGTTCAGAATGAGTGAGTTATATTGGGAGTGCCATAAAGTCATCCATTCAAACCCTGAATAGGTCAGGTATTTCGCTTAGCGCGTAGATCTATCTTATTTTTTTTAAAAGAATATATAGGATTCCGAATTTCAGAATTTTGTTTGTGATTGGGTTATATGAAGGAAGAGCGGACGAGTCCAGTTATTTTAAGAAACAATATTACTCAGGGTCTACCTTGCTTATTTGAGTTGTATCTTGAAATCATATTATGGCAAAAGCCACTTAAGTACATGTGTGCGTATCTTTACTCTCAGAAATGCCTGGAAGAGTTGGAGAAAGAGTGTGTGTATTTTATATTTCTCGGTTGAGACTTCCTTCAATATGAACCAGATGGATTGGAGAGAGAAATGTTTGAGTGAAGCTTAGAAATAGATTTTTAGCTCAGATTTCTTTTAACAGTTGGCCATACTTGGTGAGTCTTGTACAATTCCTCCCACTTCACTGATCCGATTCGTTCTGCGAATATACATACACAATATGTACTTTATTTTTTACGCCAACATGCACAGGTCTCACAGAATGCAAAAATCCAACAATGATTGATTAGACCAGAGCTTTACTCGACTTCTTCAATCTTACTCACAACTTTTTTCAATCTGGCTATCCCATTTCGAAAACAATCAACTGAATCACTACATGTGCACTTTACTTGAGTTAACAGGAGGACTCTCACGTAGTATCTTCAAACATAATAATAATATCGGTTGTTCCTCGTTTGTTTACATTTGTTTTTTTAGTAGAAAACACTGCATTCGAGGATATCAAATCTTCACATTGATAGTGTAATTCCCGTGCATCACCCACCCGCCAGTTCAATGCATCCCAATTCTGTATTATCTTCTCTCAACAGAATAACAATGAGCAATTATGATCACATCAGCCGCACATCTTAGATGTATCGATTCTGTTAAATTTAGCGTAAATTCATTCAAACTCTTACCCTTAATTTAGTTACGTTCTATTCCAAGCATTCAACAAGTACTTCCGACAATTTTTAAACGCACCTCTATATTTTATTTCTGTTAAATAGAAATGTCATAAAAGCGGGAGACAATTTACGTGCTCATGTTTGGCCACGACAACAGTTTATGTTAAGAATACAAATACGTGAACCTTAGTAAGTGCTGCCATGGGCCACGAGTAAAATAATTTTGACACATGTAGAAACCCCATTCTTAAGGAAGTTTCAAAGAAGCGCGAAAGTACTGCTCATTGTCAGTGTTATCCTTCGTAGGACTATTTTTAACCCAACAGATTTTTGTCAGAACACTTTGAAATAATTTAGGAGGAAAACGCATTTTGGTTCATAGTTTACACTTGATTCCAAGATTCCTAGCTCAGTTCCAGGCTCGTCTGTGAACCGTGATCTGTGACTCTGATTTTCTTTTCCTGGTTTAGTCAAGTGCGTTCTGTTCTTCATTCGTTTTTACTTTCTCAATCTTGTATAATCTCAAACTAGCATCCCATAGTCGGTGGAGACGAGTCGTTGAAGAATTAATTGAGTCCTTTAATTTTTGTCCTTCCAGGAAGTCGAGTGAATCATGTCTGACGAGGAAGAATACTCGTACGTTCAGTAATCATTTCATTTGTTTCTTACATACACTTTTCCTTGCTTGTAATTGCAGCACATAATTTCTTGAGCAGGTTGAGCAAAATGTCCAAATACTTCATTCTCGACTTTGGAAGGGCAATGTCTATAGATTCAGGCATTTGCATTTGAAAGATCAGCAGATTTTTATCTAGCGGTATTATATAGTCTTACCCTTCAAATGCATTGTATGTCAGAATGAGAAACTTATAATACAATTGGAAGTCTTGTCACTTAATAAATCGGTCTGGGATAAAAGCAAATTGACTCCCAATGAGCAGAAATATCTTGTAATTCTCAAAACCTTTAAAACGAATGGAAAAGTAAGAAAACGAAGTTTCGAATAAACTAATACCTTGAATTTTTAAAATTGCCAAATTAGCGAATCTCAAAACCTTGAGTTGTATATCCGAAGTAATTTGTGAATCTGATGGAATTCATTATCACCGGGAGTTCATTCGCATCTTTTGGAATTGGTTTAATAAGTGATGACAGTTCCAGCTGCATTGGAAGTATACACATTTAACATAAGATATAGGAAGGATGTTCTTAATTCTATTTACAATCTGGGCAGGTTTTTCCGATAAATTAGATTACCTAAAATAAAAAATGTAGATAATCAATACATTACTCCTACTCACACAGTCACACACACACACTAAATTAATAGATAGACATGTAGTAATTCATCTATTAAGTATAAATTTGATAGAGAACAGTTCAATTTTTAATACACCCTGTGCAATACAGCCATTCATGAATCAAACTATTTAATGCCATTTTAGCTCAGATCAAGTTAAAAAGTTCTGGTTTGGTCATTTCATGATTCCCTTCTCATGGACTGTCATCGCTCGATAAAATTAGTTTTTCACTATTTTACAGAATGACATTTTTGTGGATGGTTATTTGCTAGTAGTACATGTATTTTCGGAACGTTTAAATAGTCCGTAGCAGGGAATATTTATCTGCAAAAAAAATGAGTCATGCTTTTAACGTAACATCACAGGATTGTTTTTAAACCAATCTGCCGGAATTGCTGACTGCCTGCCTTCGGAAGTCGGCAATTTTGGCGATTGAGCCTAGCAATGATTTGCCGAGACTTCATGGCGGGTCCAGAATTAGAAACATTAAAAGATTTTATACGACAGTAAAATCTATATAATTGTGTATCCCATTTCCAATGTGGGTATCCTCTCGATACTTTTAGTAAGAAATCCGGGCAAAACAGAAATTGGTTGTTAAAATAAGACGTTCACAGGAGAAGATTTCCAAGGTATTATAGGAATCGTCCTCACCAACACGTATGTGGGATGACCAGAACAGAAAATATCACCATTTTGTTACGTGCAACACAGATGCTCATCTGTTTTAAAATATATGTATTTTAAAATAGGGTTAGGCGCTACCTCTAACTCCAGGAAAACTTAACTTGGAATTAGAAAATAAACAAAATATGATATATTCAAACGCAGAGTTTCTTGAAGTAAGCCTGTGGATTACCTTTTGGAAGGTGACGTAATAGTCATAAATTTAATATGTTATGACAGGTATAATATGTAAGACTATTTTCGGGAACTGTTCAGTTCAACCGCCATTCCGCATCATTTCGGCTGGGGACTGCTGTGTTGACCATCACAAGGATGTATGGCAACCTCATTTTTGGCTAACCATTAAAATTTTGCAAATGTTTAATGGTCCAGAACTTGTACATGGTTCAAAACTGTTCAACTTCTATTGGAGTATGTGCATTCCAAATGCCAATGCCAAAACACATAAAACACATGCTGACTTGCCGGCCAAGGTGCCAGACTAGGCTAGGCTCCGCTTTTGTATTTAAGAATGAAGTTTCTGAAGCAGTAAACGCAGTAACACTTTAATGCCTTAAATCTTTACCATCCATCTCTGCATCTATTCAAACGATTAGACATTAATCAATAGAAGCAGGAGGTAGCTCAAATAAATTTTTAAACTGTCTGTGAAATTTACGTAATACAATATATTAGCAACACCGGTTGTCAAAATCACAGAATAGTGAATTGAATGCACTAATGAAAATGTACTCTTTATTATTTCAGAGAAGAAGAGGAGGTGGAAGTGTAAGCCAATCCATTGTATTTACTGTAGCTGTTATTCATTTATTTCCAGACTGTCACAAATCTTTATTATGGGTTATAAATATCGACACCTCGTGGATCCATTAATTATGATTTGTGGACCAGGAGATAGTGGTTTGAGACCATTGCACTGGTAGTCATTTTAGACCAATATTTGTGATCCTCTAAGATCGTTTTATTCTATAAATGTTCAGAAAACTACTTGTGTTGATTAAGAACTGAAGTTTCAGAATCGTAGAACATGACTTTTAACGACTTGAATACTTCGAAATACAAACTCAGGATTTAAAGTTGTAGATTCGAATAATATAGTAGGAGAAGTCAAAGGATGTTATTTGGTACTTTATATCAATAAATTCGCTTACTCAACTAATGATAGTCTATTTTATTTATTCTTGAATGCGACTACAGGAGACCACTGCAAAGGTAAGCAAACTATTTTCGTATTTGGATGGCCTGTATCCTAGTCAGTATCTGTAACATTACATACAACTCCTTAGACATTTTCCCTGTCTCTAATTCAAATTCTCAAATAGAAAAACTGAAATTCCAACCTTCAATCTCTCGTTCCCAATATCTGTAAAAGTTACTAAATTCTGTCATCAATGCAGATTTTAACCACTCGTTTTAATTTCCGTTCTGCCTTGACATTCACTAATTATTACTGTAACAATCCAAAATATAATGAAAACTTTATTCACGTTTTGAAGGGAAGAGTCAAGGGGAGGCGAAGCTGAATTTATTAAGGTAACGGGACAAGGATTAGGAAAACTGTACGTTAATATTAATATATCATTCAATGTCTTTCTAAAATCGAACCAATATTAAATGTACAGAAACAAGAGCAGAAGAAATCTGATTTGGATGAGCAATTGAAGGAGTACATCTTGGAATGGAGAAGACAAAGGGCAAAGGAAGAAGACGATCTCAGGAAACTCAAAGATCATCAGAGCAAAAGAAAAGTAAGATCGTCATTAGAATTTTCTAAAATGTAACACTGAACCCTGTTCATGAGACCATCTGGCTCCGCCGCTGCCTGATTTTTTTTAATTTATGGCACATCACACGACCTGCAAGGCACAAGCACATTTTGGTCCATCATGCATAATCAGCCGTGGACAGGTTTCGCTGTGCATCAGGGATTCAACAGAATTAATTAGACTATTATAAAAAATATGAGCACATGGTTCATTCAGACTCTTCGTCAACAAGAGGAAAAGCGTTTGGGTGAAAAGAAACGACAAGAAGAAGAGCGTCGGATGAGAGAAGCTGAGGAGAAAAAGCAAAGGGACAATGAAGAAAAGCTTCGTCGTGTTGAAGAGGCGGAAAGGAAACGACAACTGTTGCTTCAGGCCCAGAAGGTATTGTATTTCTTACAATTAGACTTTCTTAGTGACAGCAGGAAAATATATATGCACTAATTCTAATCTATGTGTGTCTATTCTCTCACGCCAGGCCAGCCTAACGGGAAAAGCTTTCCTTCAGAAGAGATCTGAGGCTGACGTAATTTGATACAAATCATACATCAGAATCTGAGTAGTTATTCTAGAAGACCTTAATTAACTTCCCAAATGAACTAATACTAGATGGGCCAGGCTGGATCAGGACGTCAAGAACTGACCAAAACTAAGGAACAACTGGAAGAGGAAAAGAAACTTTCACTCAGTTTCCGTATTAAGCCTCTCGAAGTCTCCGGCTTATCTGGTGACACCCTTAGGAAGAAGGCAAAAGAACTTTGGGAACAAATTGTTCGTCTGGAAACGGAGAAATATGACTTGGAAGAACGTCAAAAGCGTCAAGATTATGACGTGAGAAATGTTACCTTTCTATTGATCTAATCACCAAGTTTTATAAGTTCGACTTCTCCACCCAACCCCTAATATTATTAATCCAATCGTACGAAATGTCCGTGCCGTGTCCACTCATTATACAAGAGAAAATCTCTCAAATAAGAGAAATATTGTGGTCCAGAAAATGCTGATGAACAGTTCCGAACTTTTCAACATTTGCTTATTAAGCAAAGCATGATTTACACGAGTTATTCGAATTAAAATAACATTCTAAATTAGCATTTCTAATACGAAATGTTTATAAATTATATCAAATATGGGGATTTGAATCTAGAGTGAGACAGAAAAAATCCAGATTATATTTCAAATTCTGTATATTCTGTACACGTTTTCCATGCTTCGTTTCCATACTGGGGACAGAAGTCACGTAATTATTTCTTTTACGGTAGAACTCAAATTATGAACAGCGTAACACCCGTGAACTCTGAAGTGGTGTTTCTGTGTGATTAACAAAAGTGTTTTCAATGTCCCCTTGTTTTGAATTCCTTTTCCAGCTGAAAGAATTGAAAGAACGTCAGAAACAACAATTGCGGCACAAGGCCTTGAAACGAGGTCTTGATCCAGAGTAAGTCTTAAAGGGGTGGAACTAATACATTATTACATTCAAATAATAATCAAGAGATGTAAAAATTGGCTGATAATTTCTTTAAGAATTCTTTCTATTTTCTTTTTTTCGGCTGTAGGCGCACATTTTCTTAGTTTCATTTTTAAAACTGCTCGTTCTTATTCAATTCGCTGGTTATTCTTCAAGTCTAACAATTGAAATTGTCTCTCTACGAAGTGACTATAACCAAATAATGCAACACAGTAACCTAGCTATGAATACATTCTCTCTCATAACCTTTACTTGTCGTGGAGTTATTCCCTGGCTTTTTTTTAATGTACTCTAGCTTATTAATGATGTATGGTAATGATTTGGATTGAGGGAAATTCTTTTTTGAGTACTTTCTATTTTGTAAAAATATTATTTTTCTGATTCCACAGGGCCTTGACTGGCAAATATCCAGTAAGTCGAAACGCAGTTATCTTTCACTTTCGTATTACACAGTGTTAAGGATATCCTTTTCATTACTTAATTTTGTCAACAGCCAAAACTCCAAGTTGCTTCCAAGTACGAGAGACGAGTGGACACCAAATCCTATGAGGACAAAAAACAATTGTTCCAGGGAGTAAGTACAGGATTTGAATATTTTATGGTAGACAGCCAATATGATTTTCATCCAAAGGATATTTAATTTGATATGGTTCCCCGCACAGGGCTTGGACACACTTAATAAAGAGTCTACGGAGAAAAACTGGGCAGAGACAGTTAAATCCTTTGACGAACGGCAAAAATGTAAGATTTACATTCTAAAAGTCTGTAAAGTTTAAATTGTATTAAAAATTCTTTTGTTTCGTTTCAGCCCGGCTACCCAAGTGGTTTGGAGAACGACCTGGTAAAAAGAAGGGTGAACCTGAAACTCCTGAAGATGAACAAATCAATGTAAGCAAATCAACAAAAATAACATAAGCTCTGCATTTAGGAGAAATATCCTAATATTTAGAAATACTTTTCTGAACACCAATGATTAATTAACAGCCTAGTAATATGTTTTGTAGGACTCGGCATTGGCATACTTGTAATATGATAAGTTCTTTCAAAAATAAATTACACGTTAAAAGCTTCCAACTTTCTCTTGCTTTCGCTGACACTTTCTCCCCAGCTGTAATACAATACGATACAAATTGTAGTGTATTATTTATAATAGTCGAAACCAAAAATATAATACGATGGTATACTGAGTATTGATTCTAAAAAGGATATTTATGAATATTTTGTAAAGGAACCTTCAATTCCTGATGTGTTGGATGAACCAATTTTTGATGACGAACCAGAGCCGGAAGCGGAAGAAGAAGAAGAAGAGGAAGAGGAGGAAGAGGAAGAGGAGGAATAAATTAGATGTTTCGAACTACAAAGCTCTCTAAGAATTTAATAAACTTAATAACTATTAATTAATCTTCGAAATATTCCTCTTCATAATAATGAGTTAGTGACATATCAAGGCCACTCTGACTTTCACCATACAAATAACATAGAATTATTTTCACTTCCTGTTCTGGACATTGAACTGGACGGGCATTGGACATTTTGAAACTATCCTGACACCTCAACTATACAAACTCCGCTTTCCTGGCCTCGCTTATTACTAATGTATGTCATTTTGTCCTCTATTATCGCGTTTTGTTTGACAACCGCTGTTCATGTCAACTCCAGTTTGAAAACAAATAAATGCGTTGGCACTTGACAAGGTCGAACTGGCTCACTCGTATTTTTACTCAATACCATCAAATAGAGCCGGAACAAGGAACCTCGAAGTGAAATGTTCTTTTTTGGAATGAATAGATAAAAATTGCAAAAATAACGAGCTAAAAATGCTAGAGAGACTGTGTGGGACTGTTAACATTTAGTTCATGAAATTACATGAGAAGCTTATTTGAGGCTTACTGGTAATTTCACAAAAGACTCACAGATTAATAGAAACTACCTTCTTCAAACAAAAATTAGATTGAAAACGAAAGTAATAAGTTTTACCTAGTACCAAATTTTTTGAATTAAATTAAACATGATGAGAAAAAAATACAACACACGAAACACTGTTGGTTTATAATATCGAATTCTTTGTATTTTACTCGTTTCGTAATCCTGAATATTTGTAAATAACGTACTTATTGAGTTCAATTTAATTTGTACTTAGACTAAAGCATTAAACACTTATTTCAAATCATTCAATCACAACATGAAATTAATTGTTCATGGAAATAATCAACTAATGTTTCCTACACAGACACTTTGTTCCAACGACGCGGACTATATGGTACGACACGCGGCTTCTAACAAAGATGAGATTTGGAACAACATAATGCCGTTAAACTGGTGAACTTAGAAAATAGATATGCAAGCAAATTGTGCCTTCTCACAATTTAAAAAAAAATGAACGACGCACATAAAACTAGACCTCCGTTTGAAACAATTTCAAACAAAGGCTTCCAAATTGACTAGCCCATCAAGGATTTACAACATTGTATGACGATAGTCCATATATTGGACCGACTATCAGAAAAAAGGAATATTGAAGAATTGTTATAACAAACAGAACTTCTCTGGTTTTACCTCGATTTTTATAATTAATCAAGGTTTGGGCAACGGTCACAATATTTTGAAGTATTACAACTTGAATTTGCGCGATTAAAAGTAATTTTGAGATTTTACGCTTTATAGTTAAATTTACGTTTGCGTAGTACAAGATTTGGAAGTCCTATTTGAAATATTAAAAATAGTTTCCTAAATTCTCTGAGAGCATCTTTGGATTTCTCACCGGCACCGCTCATGGACACCCTTGAAAAGATCTTGGCTAGAAATGTTACTGTAAGAGCAATGGGCTATTGGTAAAATACGTCACACTTAAACGTGTCCATTTGAAACGCTATTTTCAACGATGAACAAAAAACTCAATAACGCTAATGTCAGACACAGGACTCCACAACCCTAAAAAGCGTTACGAATATACGAACAGTCCTTAAAACTAATACATTAAATTGTTTCAAATCACTATAGGAAATAAGCAGCGCGGACATCCTTTTACTTTCCTTGGTATTTCATTTAAAACATTACAAATAAAATTCTCGAGCAAAATGGAAATGAGTAAAGTAAGGATGTTCGGACTGTACGCTTATATTTAAAAAGTATAACCTTAGAATTGCAGTAGTATTCCTTTATACATATTAAGAGATCAAGACCCTTCGGCACATATAGACTGTAAAAAATTGAAACCATATACAGAAAAACCAGCTAAAAATCGAGCACATGAAGTTAGAGCTCGCTTTTCTTAATTGTATTTCAAATTTTCTAAGTTTTTGAGGCCGAAGGTATGAAATTCATTTGAATGTCAAAGTAAGACTATCAGTTGGCCGACTTTTATCACTCAGATGCTTGTAAAAATCCAATCTCACGTTGTAAAGGGACCCCTTAGTTAGAAGACGACGCGAGATAAATCGTTAAATGTACGGAAAATCAAGAAGTATAAAATCGGTCGCTACAACTTGGATTTTATAATTATCTGGGTGCACATTACAAAATACATTGCGAATATAGTGGTGCACTATCTTATACTGAAAAGTCAGTATGATTTGAACTGATGGCTCACAACAGTCCACATGCTACGAAAAATACATACACCACAGTTTGACACTCTGTAATGCTAGATTCTATGAAAAATGAAGAAATACGATTGATACAAAATTTCATTCATTTAAATATCTGCTCTGACGTGGCATAGGACGATATACGTAATTTGTGTCTATTCTAAGCTAGTTGAGGAAGTTTGGCTGATCTATATTTTATGTTTCTCCACTAATTTTATAACTATGAAAAAATAAAATATCGACTTTGATGTTTTGTATTATTTGTGAATATTTTTTGAGTACACTCACATGCAATGTACTTTTCAATGAGAAGATCTACGTTAAACCCTTATTTAAATTTGATGCAAAACCCACCAGTCTACAACGGATTGTCGACTTTGTCGAAATAATCCGCACCCACAACGTATACATAAAACGTCATTTTTACCCCTTCTGTGTTTCTAATATTTCAGTGTAGTTTGATTTATGAATTTAATCAAACTATATAATTTTTTAACGATTTAACTCCAACCTAAACTTAACATAGTTTAGTTACTTGACAATTTACGTGGGGCATCCTGTAAGAAGGGCCTTGTTCGAATAAACTGATACATTGAATATTTAGTGATGGAATTATACGATGAGTTTTTGTGAGTTTTTCTTTGAAGAGTTGGTTACTTATTATCAATGGGGTCCGAGCACGGACTCGAATCCGAGTCATTCTCGTTCTCCTCACGCGGGACGGCTGGTTCTTCATCCACGGAGACTTGCTCTTCCGATTCTCCGTTGAGGGAGGAATTAGTGGAAGCCGTTGGCGCAAAGCTTGAAGACACACGACGGCAAAGGTCCTCGTACGGTTTTCCGTTCAGATAACAAACCAAAATAACCTGTCAAAAAAACACGTCAGTGGATTAGACATTGTGGTCAATCTGATTCAGGTTCGTGTGAGTCACACAAATATATGCCTGAAAGTAACTCTATTGTGTTAGATTTATAATTCAAAATTGTGGGCTAACCGTCATGTTGTCGCAGCCCAATCCACCCATTTGACAATCTGGAGCAAGACAACTCGTCATGAGCTCTTCACAAATAGTTTCAGGTTCCAAATTCATGCTCAAACGTCGGCGAACGAACTCAACAGCTTCCTAATAATAACCACAGTAGATTAATATATTAAACTTGATCCCTTTAAAATATCAATCAATAATGCAATAATGAATGCACAAGTCTAACCTCATTGGTAACAACATCCCAGATACCATCACATGCCAAAATAATGAATTCCCAGTCTTCTGTTACTTCTCTGACCTCAATGTCAGGGAGAGCAATGACCATTTGTTCATCGGGTTTCAATGTATTATTCCTTTTGAACACAAAGTCACCTAGAGCTCGAGATAAAGCCAAATTTCCGTTCACGCGATTGTACTCGACCCAACCACCTAAACAAGTTCAAAATGCAGATTGTTTATATGTTTATTGTTTATCCCATCTTGCACTTGCACTAACTGAGTTTGGTAATATTAGTAAAATAAGTCTTACCAGCACGAGTAATTCGAGCAGTCTCATCAGGATTGTTCGGCTTATGATCTTGTGAGAGGGCATCCGTTCGACCAGCGATACAAGCCACCGCACGGGAATCCCCAACATTAGCCTGTACGACAACAAACGAAATTAAAGAATTATACACCGGTTTAATGCAATTGCTGTAGGATAATTGATGATTTGTTCTTTCACAGTTTAAATATCTTTAAGTGGAGTATACAGGTGAGTTCTTGAGAGTTTGATGTTAACACAAAAAAATTCTAACCAAAGCCTAAAATAAGCCTTGCCATAATAATGGTTATCAAGTAAAGTTTTGTTGTGAAAGAGTTTACTTTATCATTTCCTCATTCACACAAAAACTTACACAGTAGAGTTTCTTGTCCTTAATAAGGACTGTGACAGCTGTAGTTCCAGCCAGCTCTTCACGCATCATTTCATCAGTAACCATCGAATAATCGAACTCCAAGAATCCCTGAAAAGAGAAATTACATTATACAATAAGAATAAAACTAAAGTGTTCATGAGAATGTTCATGAAAATGTTCCATTAATAAAATGTTAACTATACTCACCTGTCGCAGGGCTTCACCAACATCGTCCTCAAGATACTCTGGTCTTTGTACAACAAATTTGTGAAGGTGATGACCAGCGTGCTGAGCAACCTTGGGTCCTATTACAAGAGAAAAGAAACAACTGTAGAAATTCAGTATTAAACAATAATGAAGAAATTGAAAGTGTAAGTCTTGTAAGTCAACGCGAGAGCGTATTTCATGGTGATTATTTTCAGACACACGCACAATTTCAAAATAGGAGATTAAACAAAATGCCTTACCACCATGTCCATCGTAAACTCCAAAGAAAGCCGTATTTTGTGCATCAGGAAGAGCAAGAATGTGAGTATGAGCATCTTCCATAGTCACACGCCATCCTTGCATGCTACTCGACCCAACCTGTCCAAATATAATACAGAATAATAATCAATCCAATAGGTTGAAAATGAATCAAAACAAATCGTTAGATTAGTACAATATTCAGAATGTAACATTTCATAAGCCATCATGCCTAGTGTACGGGAACCTTGAAACACAGCCTAAGTGTATTGCCATGCAGTTTACAGGATTGACAACTTATTTCAGTTGATTTTTAATAGCTCAATGAGTGAGGCTCAAAAATGGGAATGTGTCTGGCCCTGGTACTAAAATGAAACTCACTCGTTCGTAATCGTAACCTTTGTTCAAATTGCAAACTTTATTGACGTGTTGTTTGCCAAAGTCAATAAATAAATTTATGAGTTTGAGTTTACCCGTCCTATCAACCCTAACCATCCATTGGTCATCCAAACATCTAAAAATAAATCATGAAAAAGTCAACGACACCGGCATCTCCTATGGTGTGTCATGCCATGCTATCCTCACATCTATCTAAACGTGTTTGTGTTGAGCAATATCATCCACTTCCACACAGTTATTTAGGTAAAGCAATAAAATTTACTTGGAACGACTAACGAAAACTATTTTGTAAAGGATAAAAACTGAACATGGATTAGTACTGAAAGATGTCATTACAGAGGGACATTATGACAAAAGTTTTACAAAAATATCCCCACATTCATTCACATTTTGGCATAGCATTAGCGATTGGTAAGATTCATAACTCGGCGGCGACAGGAAGTCTAGCAATTCCTTTCAATCCCAATCCCTGCCTGTATTAAGTAACACAATGCATGATGTAATGTACACGTAACAGGGAAAATGTGATTTTATCCCCACCAAAGAAAACAACCAACCAACCCAAGTTAATTTTTGAAAATATTTTTTGCTCACCTTATATTTAGCATTCTGAACGGAGGATGATTCCTTAGCCGTCACTGGCTCTGACAACGTTTGCCCCATTTGAGTGATGGGTTCTTCGTTCTCCACGACGAAAGAATTGAATAATCACAAGATTGCACAAAAAGGACAAAAGAAAAATCCAATTCACGGAAGGAATCGCCAATGAACTATGAACGGATGAACTGGAATTCAAATCCAAATCAAAAAAATTAAGTTAAACATCAAATGTCAAATTCTGACGTGTCATGGGCGAGCGACCGGACGAACGAACGAAGGGAGGTGGGAAAAAAGCCCAAGCCAATCCAGGCAGCCCAGACCAGACCAGGCCAGGCCAGACAGAGCAGAGCCAGGGGTTCTTGTTCTCCCTACGTAACGTACGTACCGTACAAGTACAACTAAAACTAAAACTAACTAGACATTACAAAATCTATTAAATTTTAATGACAACGCAAGGGTTACCTTTTGGATGAGCGGTTCACACAGACACAGACACTGACACTGAATAAAAAACACTGATGACTGATGAATTTTGATTTTTTGACTCTGGTCAGCGAATTCTGTCCGTTCCGTTCACGTCGCCTTGGGATGAGAGAATGAGAAGAGGATCGGAAGACGGGCAACGGACAGAGGAGGAAATCTGACGTCACACTCTGTCTCATCCAACTCACCACAGATGTCACTAGCCACTCTCACCTCCAACCCACGCCAACACAAAAACACCCTCTCTTTTTTAAAAATTGTCGTTGTTCAAAAAAGTTGTTTTTTAAAAAAATTAGTTTATATATTTTTTTTGTTTATTATATAGGACGGAGAAAGACGATCCTGGAGATATCCGGTGTCTAGTTCCGTTAGCCAATTGGTGATGCGTGATTGGGTCAGTCAGTCTGTGCCTGTGCCTGTGCCTGTGCGTGCAAAATTTGGAATCGACTTTTCACGTGTGGCTTATTAGCTTGTTGAGAAAAACAAGACTTTCTTTACAAGCCTAGTCATTAAATTGCAACATTTATGTTGTTGTTTTTTTGTTTGCAAAATTGGCATAATTTCCTTAGATTATTCTACTTCCTCTAACTTTTCCGACATTCGATTGTAGGTCTGGATGTTGTGTTAGCATGTGGATAATCGGAATCGAAATCGGACTGACTGTGACTAGATACTCGGAACGGAATAACAAATGAATTTTGGTCGAGTTTGGAGAAATTCAAACGTAGTAGTTTGTAATTGTTACCAAATATGACATAAGTCAAGTAGTACGTAATCAATACACCGATTTATTTTTGAAATTCATGTGTCATTGATCATAATGATCATGATAGGAGTTAGACAGAGCGGAAATAAAATTTTAACCTCACTCTGTCTCCGTAGACTGAGATTCTCTCAGTAGACAATGATGCGATGGTGTTGCTCTAAAAACAGTTGTCTCGTATCTATTACTACCTCTATTGCATTGTTGTGAATTGTGATCAATTGGAGTCACTTAAAATGTTCACAGGACACCAGGAGTTGCAGGACTGGCATGCACCTAGACGTATTCAGAATCATGTATACAGTTCAACTTACCGATAGTGGTCGGTGCGGTGGTCGCTCTGAAATTCCTGTTGCGTGATTAAATTGGTCTCTCTGTTTTTAGTTGGTACTACAAATAGTAAGTTTTGTCAGTGGAATGACTTGGATTTCCAAATATCGATGTGTCAAATCCTAAAAGTTTTTAGTGGGAAATAGAGCAACAAAATCTTGGCGTGTCTGTGTCTACAGAATAATATTATACAAGTTTAGATTCTTCGTTTGTGGAGAAAGTCGTCTGATAAATATTAGACAGAAACCAGAAACCCTTTCATTTTATCCTGTTCTGGTTAAATAGAAAATTAGCGATGGAGGGCATATTATGGGATTCGGTTTCTTAGTTAGTACAATCAAAGTTCAAATTCAAACCCACGCACGCATCCAAATATAAGTCTGATCTGAAGCAATGTCAACAAATCAGAAGGGGACTGAAAATTATTTTCACCGTGTATGCCATTTGTGAGCAATGCAATTTGCAATTCTCAGAGAAAGTAAATATATACTTCCTTTGATGTGATATTTCAAAAAAACTCCAATAAATGCGTCGAAGTCTAGTCATGTCTATTTTTGTGCAGACAGATACCGTAAATGACCGAATAGAAGACCCGCCTTCTATTTGTTCAGGCTGGGTCAGAGGTCACAGACTTTCACCACTATCTCCATAAGCGTAATGGAGAAAGACCCGCCTTCTATTCGAACCCGCCTTCTATTCGGCACCAGCCTTCTAATCGGTCATTTACGGTATGTCAAAATTTGAATAATTTTTTGAAAGAGTTATTTACCTAGTCTAACATAGGAAAGAAAGTGGGGAGTTCAATAATGGCCTCGCAAGCCTTTGAATCACTCTTCACCTTTGATTAGTCCAAATGATGAGATCCGGTCGTCCAGACTTAAATTAAGAAGCCTTACCACATCAAAAGGTATTATCTGTATTCTATCGGTAATTGGTTGAGGTTCACTCAAATCCATCATGGCAAGTTCGCATGTCAGTCATTCAACCAAAAGTAGTAGCATGTTAAGCCACCTGAGCCGTTTCGTCTAGACTTTCTAGCAGACACAATAACGTCTGGTCTGTCTGGGTCATATCGCGTAAGGTTACAAGAAATATTTTTTCGTAGGAAATTTTTCAGACGCAGAGTCAGACTTATTTAATTCATTTTTCATGCAGCAAGACATTATTTATTGTTGGGAAATGAGGCTACACAATGTTTTGACATTTAAAGCTGCTCAAACAAGTGGTTCATTTTCAGTTTTTGACAAATAAATCCTAGTTGAAGGGATTTGAGTGTGTTACTGCATGCACACTTCGTACCGTCGGAGGAGTCGCTTTGCTACTTTGTTGAAAGTGTATGTGAGAATTGATTTGGAAAATCCCGTTAACGATCCGTCCTCCGACAAATTTGTCACACGTCTCAGACTTACATTAGAGTGAGACAAGGATCTTAAGCTGAGTAGTTATTTTTCTCAAGTCCAGTCAATCTCTTTGACACAGAGAGTTGTTTTAACTCATCTTAATGTGAACTGACGAGAGTGTCCCAGTCACGATGATGACTCCCGTATAGTCATCGTAGTCATGAAGAGGAAACGACTTAACTTAAAATTGCTTGCGCCAGGGTTTAGGTGACAAATTTCATTTTAAAAAAAACCCAGTGACTAATTTATCACTTTTGATTACACGAACACTTACTTACATGTGTATCACAAGATTTACCGTTAAGTCTATGGCATAGTTCCAGTTGGACTATTCTGAGAAAAAAATATTGTCGCCAACCTCGACTTGTTATTTAAGTCGGTTGGCATATCATATGAACACTTTGAAGAACAAGGGAACTATAAATATTTACAATTTTAAATTACAAATCTCTGTGGAATAAACAATGACAGGATTTTTCTTTCTAAACATCCGGTCGAGCTTTCCTTGGATTAATTGTAATTAGAATTAATCTCAACAGTGTAAAAATTTAAGCCACCCTCTCGGACCTGGTATTCTTAAATTAAATTTGCATATAAAGTAATATTGTCTTGTATAAAATAAATATGACACATTTAAATGTGAACATCTGATTGTTCCAAAATTCGGCTTAATTTGAATTGACACTCGGTTGTGGTGTAGGACAAGATGGGCTGGGCATGTTAAAGGAAAGTATATTCGATTCATTCTTGTCATTCTAGTTGTTAAAAAATCATGTAAATGTGAAACCATGTTTTACCCCGTGCCCTGAATGAATGTATGTCGTAATAAATGAATAAAAGTTGCATTTACGAAATACGACTTGTATTTGAGGGTGAGAAAGGTTGAATAGAAAAAGTTAAAAGGAATGGATGGATGGATGAGTTAGCATGAGCAGAAGCACAGGGAAAACTTTGACTCTCGTGAGTTCAAACGTTATTTTATTCCGAAATAAGGTTCCCTTTTTTTATTTGAATAATGCATGCGTAAAAGGGAAATTTTTCAAAAGACCAATCAAAACAATTATAGGGTTGGGGTTGGTTTGTTCGGTTCGGTTTAGGGTTTTCAGTTCAATGTGTCCATTGCATTGCCCAATATTTTATGTCCCAATGGTGTTAAAGCTTAGTGGCTCTAACGATTTCTAAAATTTTACGTTTAATACTGATCCTCCTAACCCATTGCACGGCATTCTTCCCTTCATTTTATGATAGAAGAAATGTCATCCACAAACGTATTCTCAAACTGTACAACTGTATATCTAGTCTGTAGTCTCTGTAGTACATACTTGAGAATAGAATAGTGACTAGTAAAAAATGAGGAACGCGTGTTCAGGTATTCAGGTAGTTTTGTGCCAGAAAAGAGTTTGCATGATCACTGCCAATATAACACAGAGCGACCACCCCTGCCACCACTAGTAGTGCTACCGCTACCTAATTATTGATTTCCATTAAAATCTTAAATGTTTGACAATAATTTATCTCTCCTGAGCTAGACCTTTGACCATGACGTGCTCATCAACTGAATCCGGGACATTCGAAGAATATACGGGCTACGGGTTGGCTTTGGCTGGCCCATTCAGACTCTGACTCTGAGCAACCCATTCTATTACTCATTTTAAATGAACTTTGATTTGATTGCTTCTTCTCCTCTAGCTTATGTCGTTAGCTGGCGTATCAGTACAAATATTTCGAACTGTACGCTGTACATCAAAGGTTTATGCTAATGAATTATGTTTATCGACTCCTTTTCAATACTCAAACCGCGGAATCTGTAATTAGAATAACATATCAAATTTTCGCACATTACTATTTATAATACTAAAGTTGTGTTCTAAAAATACATTTAAATGGTCCCAGCAAGAACTTTGAGCGGAGGTCAAGCATGGCAAGTAATGCTTCCGTCTAGCAAGAGAAGCTCCCTTCAGACTTTCCACCGTTTACTCATTGTTAATAATGTTGAGGAAAGCATAGTAGGCGGTGCGGTGCGCGGTGTTCTGATTTTGTATGATGAACCGCTGAAGAAAATTATACAAGTTTAGAAAGGCTAATGATTGGGTTCCTCCTAAAAATGTTTTATGGGCTACCCGTAAATGCGTAACTCATGAGTTTGTAGTTCCAGTACATTGATTCTGTATTTCTCAAGTGCATACATGCACAATACACAATATTAGCTTTTCCATGGTAAGTTCATGTAAAAAATGCAACAATCTCGACAGGTCGGGACATTCGGTCGAAATGTAGAAAGAAGACTGACTCACTGAATATCCAGGAGGGTAACTTCTGTAAACCAAATTCGTACATCGTCCATGACATGACATTTAAACGCTGCGCTGTATCTGCATTTACAAAAAAAAAAATAGGCAACGCAATGTAATGTGGTATGCGGTGGTCGTATCAAATCCCGCACAATTTACATTAGTGACGTTATGACCATCGCCATCGCTAAGCATTTATATATTTAAAAGTATACGAGAATCAAGACTAAAATTTTGTTTGCCCCATTTGATACCAGTAGTATGTTAGCCTGTAACCATACTCTTGAAATCTTGCCATATCTTTTGTTTCATTTGAATTTTATTTCTGCTTGTTAACTTAACCATTAACAAGACTCCGAGTTTATTTGCTAAGATAACTATGCAAACCTACTGAATTCTACACATGGATCCGTTTGTTCCTCTGTACTTGTGATATTACGTATGTATCTCTAGTTTCTCGGAAGTAATATAATCCACCAAGAAACTGATTTAAAAAGTTGGGGAAGTTTATGAGGCGTGTAGGTTTTCCCTTTCCTCTCCTTTCCATCCTTCCTTCCTATATGCATGTTGGACGTCAATTTTCTAAAGTGGACGCATAAAGGAGTTTTCGGTTTTCCTAAACTTGTAAGTCCATGGACCGAAAATGTGGTGCAGTAGTCGTAGTATGTGTAGTAGTAGTCGACGAAAGGGTCGAGGAGCGTAGCGACTGACTACCCCAAGGAAAACCAAAGGAAAAGAGCTCGCACGGTCTATTCCAGGTGTTACTTTAATAAATCCAGGTGCATTTCAACATTCAACTTTGTTCCCGTACAATAACCTTCCTTCACGTTAAGGCATTTCAGGGGCTAAGGACTCAACTAATGTATCCGTTCAAGTAAAATTTCATAATACGAAAGGAGGTAGTACGTGGAAGTTGGCACTCTTGAATTCACAGATTTTCATCTAGCCGTACGTACGTACGAGAGTATCGTGAATGGAGGTATGTAATACATTTATGGTGGGATATGTCTCATTGAATGACCCGGAAAAAAAAGTTATTTCACCTAGAGAGGCTATAGGCTGCCGAGTAGGAATACACCATGGTGTGCCATTGAATTATGTACCAACTTAAGCGGGCACCCAACGGAGAACACGATTTATTCCAGACTTATTGCGTAGGAATCGCTAAATTTTCTTTCTTTCTTATACCTTTTGGAGCAGCTCAAATCTTCTTGACTTAAACCCCAAGGATGCATGGCTAAGGCTAAGGGGAAAGCAGGTCCTTGTAATATACATTATTTAATAAAATATGAATTTATTTGTGTACTTTTTTATTTATTATAAATACATTTATATAATGTATATTGTTCTGAATATTTCAGAGTTATGGGGGTTTAAATACAAAAAAGTGTAATAATTCAAGTAGTCTGAAACGGATCCGACAGTGAGCCCTTTAGGAAAATGTAACACCCATGACCCCACACACAAGAACCGCAAGAACTCCGAGCACATATGTTCCAATAAAACGGACTATTTATGTATGAGTTTGGAATTGGGTTCCCCAAAATTATTCCCAATGCCCCCAAAAAAACTATGTATACATATAAGTAATCAGCCTTGACGCGCCCGCCCAGTGATTAATATGTTTGAGATAGAAAGAATGAAGAGAAAAAAGTAGCCAATTCATTATTATCTCCACTGATCCTATTATGAATTGAAAGCCATGCATGGAGGCATGGAATCCTACGGAACACAAAGTCAACAAAAACTCACCCGGGAAATATCCTAGAGTAAATAGTAAGAGTGTGCATAGGATGAAGTTAGTACAAAAGGATGGGTCTTCTATCTAAATCACATTCAACGATAGATAAGATGATTCAAAGAGAGAGAATAAGTCTGATCTCCCAAAGTGGTAGTCTAGTCCATATAGAAAAAGACACTTTTTCCCTGCCAAGTGAGTAAAAGCCTTGGGAATGGGAATCAGTTCATTGAGTCATGATTTGATTCATCATCTGATTCGCAAATGAACCTCAATCATTCAACGGATTTTTATTGAGAATTAATCCAAAGGGGGGTTTTTTCTCTCTTCCCATGATTCTCTTCTTGAGATTTAAGATACGTACGTGTGCATCCAATACGAAGGAAGTCTGTTGATTTCTTGAGAAGGAAACAGGACGTGTGAAAAGTCAATGGGTTGGAATGAAGTTGTTCACACTTTGATTCCAGGGAAAGAGAAAACAAATACATGCGGGACTACAGAGAAGAAGTGCCGAAATGAAATGTTAGAGAGAAGGAAGGCAGTGGAAGAGAAAATATTTGATTCGTTAAAAATCGACAGCTTGCGGCTGGATCACACGGTACGGGTTATACGGGCACAGCACAGTACTATACACTGTACACTGTAGTGGGTCATCCCAAATAGAATCCTTCCGATTGGAATAATGATGAGAGACGAATCGAAACTTGAGACTGTGGTCGGTCCACAATCCACAATCCACATGGTACGGGTGAATGAATTCCTAGCCTAGCTGAGCTGTGGAGCTCTAGCTCTAGAGCTCTCATGAATGAATGAAAAGAGATATCCGTCAACTGTATTGATTGAACCCACTTTACAAAAAGATTAATGAGAAATATGTGAATTGGCTTTAGTCATGCCGCCACGCCATGGAATCACACTCACACTCACAACCAAAGTGATAACTACGTTCCAATTCCAATTCTAACACATTATGTTATGCATGATTGAGTAGGTATTGAACTTGAACCGGTTAATTGATTTTAAATAGGTACGAGGAAGGGAGTGAATGTAGAATGGGAGAGAAAGTAATGTAAATGTAAAGGGCAGATGGTCCATGTAGGGAAGGGAAATGAGATTTTATTGAATTAGTAATTTCCACTTGACTGAACCCCATAATGCCGGACGGGACGCAGTGAGATGTAATAACTTGTTGGGAATTATTCATTTGTACATGGGGTAGGTGTAGATGGTTCGGACTAACAATTAACGCATCATGTAATCAACTTTATTTGAGTTCTAGAGAGTTTGATTGATACTATGTAAGTTTGTCGTTTGAAATCCTTCCATGTGATTCATGAACCCATTGCTCAAATACTGTGTTTTACTTTACTTTTGCTGTCCTTTGAAGAAATTATTCAGAAGTCTGTAGTATATTTACATGTTAACTTTGATCGATCGATTGGTTTGGGAAGCCTAAGGCCTGCATAACGGATCATTCTGGCACAACTATGGATCATCTGATATCAAAGTTTAATGATGGGATGCAGAGGTTCGCGTTGATCTGATTAAGCCTGGATCAGAAGAATCGCACTATTAATTAGTGTACTTTCGAAACATTTTAGAATGACTACGCGATTAATACAAAATTAACGTCGAAAGCCGGGGTGAAAATAGTGGTTTTTGTAAATTCCTTGTAAAACCATCCAAGTTCTGTGCCTCTGTAAGCGTCTGAGGTCTGACGCTGCATGTATGGTACGGATGGAGTGGAGCAAGAATCGGCCGTTACAATAATTCTCTTGCCCGTGCACGCTTTGGCCATCCTGTTCAGTGAACAAAGTTTTTAACCGTAGTTCTTACGTTCCCTTAGTTGTTGGTCCCATTCATGTCCCTATTGCCATACAAACCCCAAAAACTAGAGAAGCACTGCAAAAAAAAAGTACTCTTAAAGGGGGAGGATTTTTGTGTTAGTAGTTGGGGCCGAGGTTCCCCTTTTCCCCCTGTATTACATTGAAATGGTTTTGGGACTCCCTTTACTTCCTCAGAATGGTTTTAGTTTAGTTTGGAATCGGCTGGTTTAGACTTTGGGTTGCCCATTCAACCCTAGTACATGGAACCCGATGGTGGTGGATCAAATACAGTAGTAGTAACCAAAGGAAGGTTTCCTAAATCCGGAGACCGTCAGCTTGTCAGCAACCAGGGCAAACCAGCACCAGCACCAGTAGCCCCATTCCTTTCTATTGTTCTTTTCCCACCGGAAACTGAAACTCTTAACTTCCCTCGGAGTTTGTTTTTAAAAAAATAACCAGGGAACGGAACATTCACCGGGTAGTGTTTGACAAAGGTCAGAGCTTAAAGGGAGAGCACAGTGTTGGATAACGGTGGTCATTCTAACTAGACTCTCTCACACCACGCGTTATTTAATTAAAAGAAAGTCTAGTGTGTGATAAATAAGATTTGAATTGACTGGAGCGGATTAGCAAAAGGTTTTGGATGAGAAGAGTTTTTGGTTGTGAACAATTTGAGTGTCATCAAGTGAGACCACAGACTGTTCACGGGCACTTCGTCGTCACTCCTGTAACCCCGACCCGGGTACAACACACTGGTGGCACTGGTACACAGATCCAAACATACCAGCTCCAGCTCACACAGTCACACGTAGAGACCTGTAAAGTGAGAACAAGATTTTGAGAGAGTGATAAGAGGAAGTGAGATGAACTTGATTCCCACCAGACAACAACATCCTCCACCACCACAGAGTGTATAAATTATCATACATACATACACACACATACACGATAACATAGTTTTTGCTGGAGATCTTTTTCTCACACTCCAACTCATCACTCCTGACTTTCACCGGAGAGACCCCAGGTATTCCCACCTTGCATTTATTTGGGTTTTCCATGTGTACAGAGACTTACAGAGTAAATATACATGTTTTGGTTCAGAGAGAGAGAGAGAGTGAAGAATTCCATGGTGAGAGAAAGGGAAAAAGAAAGTCAGTCGGAGGTTGTTCCCATGCCATGCCATTTACATACTTATTGCTTTCTCGGTTGACTCGGCAAAACCCCATTCCAGTGCATCAGAGATTGATGAGAGTCAAGAGCTAAGAATTTATGGAAATCCCAGTTTGAGACACAAGACTCATATGTACTACATACGATCCTCCTATGTTCATCTTCATGTACTCTACTTCTTCCTTCCTCAATTTTAGATGAGAAAGAAATGTTTTAGTCAGGCAGGGCAGGGTAGGAAGGAAGGAACAAGGAACAACCAGTTAGTTAGTTGTTAGTTTGGCGTCTGGATGGAAAGATGAAATAATTTCAAATAACTCGAGGAGAGTCTGTTGGAGTTAATAATGAGGGAACTACTACTATGTTCTAGTACGTATCTCAGGAACCGGTTTTCCAGGGCGGGGAGTCCCTCACACATTATTAAGTTCTTTCCTTCTTTTCTCAGATTTCAAGTACAAAACAATTTCTTATTCTAGGAACGATCAGGCAATAAGAGTACCTTTTATAATTAGATAGTTTGGTGAACTCCCTGTTCTAACAATGTAGATTGTACCTTACCCCACCACTGTGTGTGCGTTAAGGCATAAAAAAACGATCATGATTGATTTATTTCATTAAAGGGGTACTCAACGATTAAAACGTTTGTGTGAGGTACTCCAGACAAACTAATGAAATGGGCAAATTTCTACCCCTTACCTAATATGGCGAATAAATAAGGGCTTGTGAGTTTAGTTTTCGGAGTACTGGTTGCGCGGCGCATTCGTTGTTTCTCACGACAGAAAATATTTCCAAGTTTAAACGGAAGAGATGAGAACGAGCGTTTGCCCGAAGGTTGGAGATCCTAAATATTTTAGTGTACCAATAAACTCGTTGCATCCTACGGTTGAATGATATGATTAATATTCATTTTTACCTTTAGAGACAAAAGTGCGAATTTTGGGACTAGTGCTATGGGTATTCTGAAACTACGATATGATTTGCACTCATTCATTACAGGAATTTGGTGTATATTCAATTAGGAATGTCATTGACAATCCAAAAACTAAAAGACCCCCTGTCATGTACACGCATTTACTAACTAGACTGTTTGTGAACCTCGACATTGATCTTGGACTTACCTAGTTTCGTACTTCCTTAGAACTTTAAATGAGCGGTTACAAAGTAGTTTTTGGTCAAAATAGTTGTTGTTGATGAGTGCGGAACTGAATAGAAATTTTCTTTGGCAGTTAGCACTGTAGAGACATTGAGAGTGCACAATAATGGAGAATGCACTGCAATTGGATTTAAGTAGGGAAAAAAAGGAAGGAAGAACAGAAAAGACTTAGATTCAATGCATCAACTTCAACAATGTGATTAGGTGAGTCCAAAGGACAAACAAGGTAGTGCAGTCTTGAAGTGCAATGAAAATGCAATTCCAAGACATCTTCAAAAGACTCCTTGTCTTCTCCCAAAAGAAAGACTCCCCAAGTGAAGATTTACTTATAGATTCTTTTCCAAAACATTCTCTCGTCTTCATTTTGTTCATACATACAAATTTTCATGCTCTGCTAATTTCTCTTTATCTCAGATGAGATTGTAAAATGAGGCTGACTCCGAAGTTGTTAGATTTTATTTGTTTTCTTTGACTCATTGCATTTGTACTTATATTACGGCGACAGTCTACATTTAATGTAATACATGTTTAGTATAAACTTATAAACGGTGTGAGAGGAAGGGGCAGAATGAGGACTTCTTTGCGTTTCTTCTTCTTGTATTTCTTTTGTCACACCTTACTAAATTTTCTTACAAAGTAAAAAGACGTTCCTTAGCTCACCTTTTTGAAGCTCCTTACTACAAAAATACATACAGAGTTCGTACACTTTGACAAGGATTTTTCTCACGAGGGACTTTCCGTCCAAAACAGAAGGCACCTGATCTACTATGTAGGTCTTTCAGATGCTTCTTTTTATAATATGGCTTTAATTGTTGTAACTTTATCTTGTATTAGTCGTCACTTCTATATTATAAATCTCATATTAGCACCCGTAAAAATTAAATCTTGAGAAGGGTGTCCTCCGGTTTCAAATTAAATTGCGGCTCCAAAGTTGTTTTTAGAAAAAAAACAAAGAGTCCTATTTAGTTGAAATTAGGGCATCTTTACAAGACTCCCGAGGTTGGCTAAAGTAAAAGGAGATTCAGTTAGTTTGTATTGCAGGAAATTCAATACAAGGAGTTGAGTTTGAAGAAAAAGGTCAGACTCGAGGGTGTATGGGTAGAATTTAAGATGTTGAAACCGAAGGTGCACAAAGTACGACAAGGTGAAGGCTGACCCCGTTCAACAACTTTACGTCTTTTCCCTAGTACTTAAAAATGGTCTTACGTTTCATTTTCAAAAAGGGTGTATCTTATGACCTTCCTTGACAAGAGACGTCTGAATATAGCTTAGCTCAGATTTACTGTTTTTTTTTCAACATATCCAAAACATGATTTACATTTCCGAACATATCTGCAAAATTTGAAGACGTTAATGGGTTCGAAGAAATGGAAGGGGCCTTTACATGTTACATAAGGAACACCCTAAATATCTGTGCTCATGAACATGTTAAAGATAATCGAAAGGTACGCACAAGGTTATGTAGGGTTGAATTGTAGCAGCCGAAACAAGGAGCACTACTTGGAAATTAACTAACCGAGTCCCCAAGTGTGTGCAGCCTGAAAACAAAATCCAAAGGGTCTCCCTTCTTCCTCTCTTAATTTATTTCTACACGGTACATTTCCGGTACCTGTAAAATCGTCACGATAGTTGTGTGTACACTTATATATGGAGTTTTGACTGCAGACGTCTAACTATGGTCCATAATGTCATATGTCCCCAACTCTGAAATGTTACAGTAGAAGGGATGCAAGGTGGTGGCTATTTTCAGTAACTTCAGGAGTTCGGATTGTTAGTTACACAGTACTTGACTTGTAACTGGAAAGTAATTTTGAACATATGGTCATATTTATACAATGCTAGTGAACTTTTTAAATACGCTTATGAAATTCTACACTAATATATTTCTCTTGTCTTTGAGAGCCGGAGCTTCAATTAAAATGCATATTTGATGCAACTAATTACATTGAAACCGTAGTGTCCAATTAAGAATGGTAGTCTTGTATCATACCGAAGCAACTACTGCGTAGCAAGATTCATTTCCTACGTGTAATTAATCATTTGATTGTCAGTCTATTCCGGTAGTCAATAATTACATTTAGGGGTGAGAGTACTACTTCCGAAACCTCCAATACAAGAATATTACTATCAAAGGCCTGATAAAATATCCTGTGGAGAAAGCTACTTGGGAATCCATTGTACAATTAAATAAATGCTTTAGTCCAGCTCACACACTATTCTATATTTTTCTAATCATGAGAACAACTCTTTGAGGAAAAAAACTTGTTGCTTGAATGGACTCAAATATTCCTGAGTATTGTTCATCCCATTCTCATTTATGTGAACCCTTTTCCTAACAAGGAGGGAATAATTGTTTGTATGGGATGGAAGGATAGGGGTGACCCGTGGGAAAATAATCCGCTTCTGATGGACGTGTCCTAATCCATCTATCCCTTTCACGTTCAATGTGTCATGGAGCACAAATCGTCATAGGTCATTGGATATGCTCCACAAAGGACACACCGTGCATGGTGGACGGTGGACCTACTGGGATTTTTCTGTGTGCTTTCACTCAATAATATTAAGCAACCCGACGCGACGTGAGCACTCGCCACAGAGTGGATAGAATTTGATACAAAAGTATGCATACACGTGAAAAAGTTTTTCTCTGTCAATATATCAACCGATGGAATAGAGAACAAAGTACAAATTGGTTGGCCGGTGGTGACCGGGTAGGATCAAATGATCCTCGATCATTGCTCACAAAGTCCATCGAATACTCATCATGAACATCATGATGTTCGTAGCCATGCTGGGTGATTAGGATCTACCATCTTGTTAACGAACTCTTGCAAAGCCCAAATGTGCCTATACATGCTTCCTTTCTTTTTGAGGAACTTTACCTACTGAATTTATTTGGCGGATTACTCCTATAGTCATGGAAAAAGGACTTCCTACATTTCGTTTCCCTCATTTCAAAGTCCAAAGCCCAACTGATTGGATTTTTGGGGAAACCACACGATTGGACCTTTTCGAGGTTTCAGACAGACAGATTGCGGATCGGCTTAGAGTTTACAACAATGAATTTGAATCTATTCACTCGTAACTCGTACTTTCTACTCTTTCTCTCTCGTTTGATACGAAATACTGGAATGGAAACAGATTTAGAAATTCGAATTTACCAACACAATACATTGAAATTAAACCCTCACTTCACTTATATTACAAAACCCTAGTAGTGACTTCGTCATTTGTACAAGTCTTGTAATATTGTTGTGGGTTTTCTTTCAAATCTGGGTTGAGTACTATATGCATATTTCAAGAGTTGGAATTTTCCATGTACATAATGTAGTCGTTGTAAACAAAATGGAATAATTTATTAATTTAGTACGGAGGGCGAAGAAGATTTACAAACTAATTCTTAATAAAATTTGAGTCAGACCAAAACCCCTTGTAAGTAACTCTGAGTTTAGGCGATTTCCCTTTAGTCACATTTTGGAGGCTTGACGACGTCTCTTAAGGCAATAAAGTGTTCCTTTCTCCGACAAATGGAGAAAGATGAGGGGATAAATTCAGCTGGAGAAAGGTTGAATCCAAGATAAAAGTGACGATGATATTTATTGTGGAATGAATCCTCGTGTTCGCATTCCTAGGAGAATGTAAGTAAACTCTCCACCATCTCCAAGTCCACCAAAGAATTCTGGGCTATGGCTACTCGTCCTACAAACTCCAACTCTACGATTTTCAAGAAATGTAAAATATTGAATGCCCTATTTCTTTTCTTGTTTTTCAGGCTTATCCTCAGCACACTGGGCTTACAACTTTGGAACCTGAGTTCATATAGATGAAGAAAAAATCCCATTGGGAATAAAGTAAATTTTTCTGTCCGCAAGTCCTATACTTTATTAGTTCAGTGGATGTGCAATATTACGAAGACGACACAGGAATTAAGGAACATATATTCGGAATAGTCTGCTAAGTTGTGTAAAGGGATAGGACATTAAATTTGATAAAGCGTGTAAAATGAGTCTAATCGAGTCAACTCATCAAGCTCCACTTGCCTCTGAGGAGAAGAGTTTGGACAAACTGGAAATAGAACTTGAAGAAAAAGAGCACATGATCAAAGTTGAGGGTCCTCCTGGCAATGAAACGAAGAGTTTAAATGGAACAGATCATCATACGCCGACAGAGAAAATGAAGGGCAAGAAAGAAGTAGTTGTTGGAGATGAGGGCGGCATTCCAACACCAAGACGAACGATTCTTAACATGAAGATTCCACAGATTCTCCGGAAACGATCCAAAGAAAGACCACCCGATCAGCAGGAGGTAAATAAATCCTCACTTTTTTACTTTCCAGATTGTATATCCTTTTCGTGCTACCATGAACCATGAGCTCATATCGTTTAGTCAAGTGTCAGTCCAAGCTCACAAATTCAAGGGGCATTTATTTGTAAACTCAATGGGTTAACATCAACAATCCGTTTCCTCATAACATAAAATTATTAGGGTTCAGGGTCTTAAACTTCCCGAGGCTATTTCTTATCTCCATTTCCTCTATTAATTGGGTCCCCTCTTCCGTCCTGACAACCGACATATGAATGACGACGGACTAACGAGCATGGCTTTCCGGTAACTGAATCTTTCAAGTTCGATAATTCTGCCGTCTTCGGATTCGTGATCACAAGATGTATGTGCTCACTCGTGAAGCCGAGCGTCGTCTTGATATGGATTTTAGAATATTTTTGACGGGACTTTGACTAGGAATATTTGATGCTTTGATCTTATTACGTTCATATTCTATATTATTTTTCAAGCGAGCTAAGAATGGCACTGAAATGAGCTATGCTTTTATCTCAGGATAGTTGTACTATAACCAACAGAACCTGAGTAACATTATTTTCTTTGTTAAAAATTGATACTCTAGAATGTCCTACAACTTAAGGGTATTTCAATTACGCTACTACTGTACAATAGGACATAAATGTTCCTGCATTCGATCACACAAAATTAATAATTCATTTTGGGGCTTATCATGAACATGTGTACACGGACTAAAATAATTCTGACACTTCCTATACAACCATGCAGTCTGTATTTATTAATTTATTACAGCATCACTCATCCATGCTTTAATCTTGAGATTAGTGCATGTGAGTGACCCGTGCATGTACAGTGAAAGGACTTGTGTGTTACTAACACTAGAACAGATCATTAAAGAAGTGCAGAATCAGAAGAAATAGGCGTGAAACCAAAGCTAAAGCGTTCTCGTATTTCTGGCTGTAACTTATAACCTTGTAGCCTTGACTCTGAGAGTCTTTGCCTCTTCTGTGCCTGACATTGATTTAGTTTGACTGATTAGTGATGGATTATACATTGCTAATCAGCAGGGATTAAATTACGGTCATGTTTACACAACAGTTACATTCTGAGAGAGAGTCAAGTCCTAGTCCTGAGAGCTAACCAGAAATAACTGGATGTGAGAGACAAGGGGAAAATGTACACAAACATGACACACCAGAATAACACATACATCAAAGAGAATCAAGACAGAATTAAATTGTCACAACATATTTATTGCAGACCTGCACATGCATACACATACACATATATCACGTGAATCCCACCGAATACGTTTTAACATGTGGGTGTGCCTGTTGTGTAGTCGTGAAAATTATTTTTGGTTTCAATCTGTGATAATTCTATTTTGAAACATCTCATGCTTCCAGGCATAATAATGAGCTTAGAGTACAGATACAATGTACAATCCTATTCCTGTTATTTCTTGTCCTCCTGACTGTCCTGTCCTGACTCATTCCAATGCACTGTTTTTGACTCAATGAACAGAACAATGCATAAATTACTTGTTCCATGGATGGGTACATTCATCTCATCCTATATTTTACATTTTGTAATAACCTCACACACACACCATGCCAATGTCTTGTACACCACCATTGTGCTAAACTAATACCTGAGAAAATTGGGCACACATGAGAGGTAATTTGTCGCTACATCTCTGTCAGTGTCGGGAGTCTCTACGTAATGTGAAGTTTCCGTCTAATCTATACGTACATCATTTTGTCGTGTCGTGAGAGAGACGTGCAAAATATTCCTCTTTAGTTTGTCCCAAGAATTAGGTCTTCTGAAATAACAAATAATCCCGTTTCATACTTGTAGTTGTAATATCCCAGAAATCTGGGGGAAAAAATAGGAAAAAAAGAGAGACGTAAATAAATGTAAATAAGGACGTCACGCCAAGAAAATAAACTTGGTTCACTGTTACTACTCTTGTTCCAAGTCTTTTTTGATATAATAATATGATTTTGCCAAATGTAAATATGTGTTTTGTTTTGGCTTTGGCACACAAAGGCATAATAACTATAAGGTAGGCAGGCAGTCCCAACCCAGCCACGAAATTCACTATGAACTCATGAACAAAGTGAGAAGATGTTCAAATGAACTTGACAATGCCAATTTTTTTGTCCTACCACTAGGAGCAATAAATTCATGAGAAGTGTAGTATAATACATATGTGCATCTGCATTCGGCTTCGCCCAGCACGATTTAATTCGTGTACCTCATACGTTCATCATATTCATATGTAGCCTCAGCTTCCTAAGAGAAAATTATGAATGACATGACAGGAATGAATGCTTTAAAGATGACGACGAACACTTTTTTTTGTATTGCGATTCCCGAATGGTTTGGTCATTGTAATTGTTGCTGTAGGGTCTGGTTTTTTTGTAATAATACTTGCTACGGTACTAGTAGCATTGGATGCCACTAAAAGTGTCATTACAGGACTAAGTAAGTGCAATATTCGCCGGACACAAGGCATTTTCCAACATCTAAAATGAGACAGGTCGAGGCTAAAACAATATTATTACAGTAAGAACTGCTTACAATGTAGCGCGACGAGGTCGAAAAATATATACATTGGATATTGTGAGTAAGTTGTAATCAATACTTTGCAGAAATGCCGGGAGATGAAAATTTTGATGGGACTTCTGCTTCGTTACAGTGAGAGTATGTTATGTTGTAAGGAGGTTTATTGAATCGCTATTTATTAAGTCTCAGTGAATATTAAATGCAGTAGCCAGGAAGCTTACAGTGCAGCTGACAACGGACTACAGTTGGCTTGGCACGTGTGCTGACACATTGATATCGGTAATATATATTAAAAATGGCACTTCACCGTGCTACTAGTAGCGTTAATGATGGGCTTCTTACTTCAGCTACATATTCTTAAGACTATGGTTCTTGATTGCTCGAAGCCCTCAGGAATGTACAACTTGCGGCGGGTCCCTCACTCAGTCAGTCAAATTTTACCAAAAGTGCCAAAAAAAGTGTTGCAAAGGAATTCATGATTCTCACTCTAGCGTTTGTAGCGGACAAGAAATTAAGCTTTCTTGGTTTTCTGGCTTGAGAGTTAGTTTGAACATCTGGTAGTTAGAGGTTGAGAATATTAGCGTTCTTCTTTCATCACCTACATACACATGCCCAACCCCAGCCTTTCTTCTTTCTATTCTTACAAATAAACGCCGTAGAGTAGAACTACACTGCACTGGTACTAATAAGACCATGAGGAGATGAAGTGGTCTCTTCTTCCAAAGGAACCCAACGTGAACATATCGATCCTTCTGGGTTAACTTATTTTCAGGAAGTGGTGAAACACAGATCTCAGGTTAGAGTCGTGGTCTCAAGAGTGTGAGGTTATGCGATAAACGTGAATCAAGTTCACCAAGACTTAGGCAGGTAGTATGGACCCATGAGTCAGTCGTCAGTTGGTTCAGTGAATTACACGAGGATCTGTTCTTCGTCTTTCAAGGAATCACGATATAACTCTTATCTCACGTACTGAACCTATGTACAGAATTAATCCTTATCACATCTGTCGATAGACTCCACCTCTTCAAAGAACTTTAAATCCGAAACGCATATTTATTTTTCTCTGAGGTTTTTAAGCTCATCCTAGATTCATTCACATGAAGGCTGTTAACTTTTAGAGCTGGGAAAAGTCTGATTGCTGTGTGCGTGTGTGCCCTCTTATTCAAACATTACAGCTCTTCCCAGTACTTACCTCGGCCGGGAATTTAATTTTTGTTCATGGCAGAATAATTATATCGTATTCGATTAATTGGAGAATTTGTCTATTTCCTGTTCAATTGTAGCATTTTCTCTATCATTTTATTATTCTTACAGTAAGGTGGTGCGGCAAAGAACACATAAATTTGAGGGCGAAAACAGTCGTTTAGAATATTTTGGCATTATATATTCACCTCAACCAGGAATTTGCTTTGGTGTAACCAAAGCTGATCATTAATGTTTGCATTTTCATCGCTCGGTCTGCCGAATCTTACCTGTTATGAAATGCGGTCTGAGTTTGGTTGGGAGTCACAGTGGTTTAGTAGATCATTCAGGTTTCCCATTCACCCATCAATGCCTTATCGACCCTAACTAATGAACTTGTTGACCCGTAAAGGAGACATTTTAAAATTTTATTGGTTGTAGAATGAAATTGTCACATGAGTCGTGATTAATGATTACAACGTAGTTTGACAGTGTAATCCCATAGTACTTTCTCCACTGATGGAATTGAGTGGAAAATTAGTTCAATTGGGTGTGTGTATATAGACATGTAGCAAAGATTTTGTAATTACTCTGCCTTGGGTCCCCGCACATTACACACTACACGCTCAACCTCTTTCCATCCTTCACAGTGAACAGACCTTTAACTTGAAACCGACCAACATTTTCGACATAATTGGATCTGGCTGAGCTAAGCTAACACCTGTTGACTTGGAAAGGATTGACTGAGAGCATTAATGACTCCAAAATCAAATTCTGCCGTGCAGTCTCTGCACGCAACGACCTGGGTCTGCGTCAATTCTGTACTACGAGATAACGGCGTTGTTTTGATTTGATGTGGGTTCAGAGGGTACAGAACATAGGCAGCTATATAGCACCCACGTATAGAATAATGAAATACAGAGTTCAGATTCAGACCATATTTCTAGAAAATTTTGATTGCGAATTATTCCAAATGCATTCTCTGGTACGTAGTCTCTATTTCATGTAATAGAGAAGTTACTGGCGAATCACACTGAATGATTAACAAGAAATCGCTCATTTTATTCAATCCTTCCATTTAGGCAGCACAGATCAGTCCAAATCAAATATTGAGAATTAGCCAACCGATTCATTACATTATTAATTCTATCGTGCCAAATAACGAGCGAAACGAAACGTGTAAATTGTGTGGATTAAAGGAATGGGTAAAAAGGAAGGGTTCGAGGGTGATGGAATTTTGCAACTAATAATGATGTGCTAAACTGCCATTAAAAATTGAGACTCCAACCCTCCATTCGTTCAGAGGGACGGCAATAATCTTGAAGTTGAGTTGTCCACCGGTTCATTGAACATAAAGCACTTCTACGAGTCACTTTAGTAAAACCTCAGGATCCTTCTCTCTACAGAAGCACTCGGTTAGGATGTGACTTGGATGTAAATTGCAAGCTTAGCGTGATTCACAAGCCAAGAGACCCAAAACTCTAATCTGTTTCCTGTGTTGGTCTATATGAGTTCCTAATTTTGGTCCCCATTTCAAACAGAGGCAGTCTGTCAAGTTCTCACCTAGGATAATTTTGTTAATGCTCTCCACGGCTAAATTACGTAGAATGATTTCAATCTACTTAATCACCCTCTGAAATTAATGAGTTCTAATGGTTCCATATAATAAAAGTTCAAACTATTTGTGGTAGTAATGGTCGGAACGGGCGTCGTCAAAAACACGCAGTGTGTTTTAAGAGAGATATATTTATCAAACCGTAGTGTAATGTGTCTCGGCCCGGCCCTGGTTGACTTTCAACTTTATGGGTATTTAACAGGTTACACATTTTTTCCCTGGTGTAGTATATTTTTTATTGTGCATTGTATGTACAATAAAGAGTCCTGGCTTGACGCTTCGGCTTCCTAGGATTATGTTGGTCGTTAAATGTACTTGGCACTAAAGGAAGGATTGGATTCACTCCGTTGTTTCATTTCAATTTTTTTTTATTATTTCATTTCGATGGTTTTTACCCCAGAAGAAAAAAAATCTAACTTGTTGTATTGGAATTGCCAACTCACATTATTCTTCGTTTTTCTTGTTCTTCTTGTACTTCCAAGTAAAAAGTGAGCAAACCGAAGAAGAAGTCGAGACAAGATGGGAATAAGTGAGAAAAAAGACATAAATCACTTTATCCCGTACTGTCTGCCTGCCTGGGCTAGGTTTTAGTTAACACGGAGTAGCTCTACCGTAATAATGACACAGAAACAACCACAATACTTGACTCAGATCATTGCTACATTTCCTAAGAGTTTGGAGTCGAATAGTGAGTAAGTGACTAGAGGATGACGATGACTATGACCTGAGCATTTTGTGGAGTTTTTAACACTTTGAGTCCCAAGAGAGAGCACATTTGTGGGTCAGAATGACCAGTAATTACTTTCTTGTCAATGGAGAACAGCCGCGAAGCCTTGTACGTGTCCTACATGAGGATTTCTATTTTTTTTTGTCTGTGTTTTAGGACGGAGTGAAGATTAGTAATGAGGATGAGAAGACTGAGAAGAAGAAGGAGAGCGTCGGGACGGACGTAGTGGTTGAATATGAAGAACCGACGGAGAAGATCTGTGCCGTAGAGGCTGAGAAAAACGGAGACAAGAAGAAAGACAAAGAGAAAGGAGGACCCGAGAAATCTATGGACACCTCATCATTCATGTCTTCCTTCACGACGCCCAAGTGGACCAACTTTAGAAGAGTTTTCAGTTTCAACAGATCCACTCCAAATACTCTCATGATCAACAATGTAAGTTTTTAACATTTTAGACTAGAATAGAGGTCACTCTGCTTTTTCCTGGATGAAATTCTGAAAGTCTTATCATAAATATCACGGTTTGTTCAGGAATTGTTTTGACCTTGACTACGGCTGTTGCACCATTCATTTAAAACTATGACTTATCTAGTACAGCAAAGTCTCGTTTTTTATTCCTACTAAGTTGATTGGAAGTGAGGTTTTAAAAGTCTAGTAAAAGTCACACATTTTATACAGGTTTCACTGATGGCGAAATAAAAATTAGACTGTGGTCCTGCATTTCTATCTACTTTCTCCATTTTACGTATTGATGAATGTTGTAACTTATTAGAGTTCTCCAGACATCTATCAAAAGTTTTACTAGTGTGGCCGACTCTACTTGAATCTCCAAAGTTTCTCCCTGACTCTGACTTTCTCCTTCATGCTGTTTATAAAGAAAAAAGTATCTGCTGAAAATTGACTGGCTTGAAAATGAAAATAAAATTCGACCTTTAACTGGGTCAAGCGTATATTTTTAGTGAGTCGGAATGGTCAGGAATACTTGAAAGAGACTCTCTGTTATTTGCTGTCAGACTGCACGGGAGAACGAAGGAAGAGGTAATTTGTGGGTTCACCATTCGTTCATATGTACGAAGGCTGAGCACTTCCGTTTGATTTATGACACCAATATAGTCATATCTCTTTTTCCTTCTATTATGATAACTGACCTGGAGTCTATGTACGTTGAACGACTACCGACTCACTGCATTCGCCCAAATAGTAGAAGTCCATAAATACAGATTGTAATTGACAATGGGCATTTCTCAAGTCTTTCCATACAACGATTCTCCCTCAGCCTTCTAATTCATAATATTTTGTATTCTCCATTTATTACAATTACCACGAGTCGCCCGAGGATTCTCTCGTGAACATTGTTCACATTGATTATGCATATGTACAAGTAGAAGCAGCCAAGAAAGTCTTTGATCTTTTTTAGTCTTTATTGTTATCCACTTGATTCTCTGTGAGTTCAATTGGCTTTCTTCATTCACTTTCCTTTGAGTAGTGAGTCAACATCCGTTGTATTATCAAATGAAGGCTGATGACTAAATTTATGTATTTCACTGGCGGTGGTTGGCGTGATGCACTGTCCATTGTGTGTCAATTTTGAACATTGTCCTGAGACTCTGAGACGCATCTAGTAATTTGGTATCCATTGATGCTAAGCGTCTATTCGTGGTCAGTTTCATTTTTGAGTAATGTGAAGGGCTCAAAAATTGATCATTAGTCTGAAGAATTCACTCCGCCTTATTGATTTAGCAATTAAGATGACAATTCTAAGCATAACTATAATTGTTCATTGTGCTTCGTGAGACGGACTTAATTTAGGGTGTCATGATTACTAACTTAAGAACCACCCATTGAATTAAATTGACACGAATGCCTGCCATGCAAAGTAATTAGTTGAAATTGTAAAGGTCAACAAGCTTTCTCCCTTGTAAAATTACAGTTGAGAAGTGACAAGTTTACGGAAACGAATTCCTAATTTCCATCAGTTCTTTCGTGCTCAGCTCATTATAATTGTAAGGGAGACTGACTGTCTGAGTGCCTAATTTTTAGCACGAGGTTTTTCTCTGAATGACTTAATTGGTAGTAATCTTCACTTCAAGAAGAAATGGAATGTGCGTAACTACTACGAGTTACGGTCCAAACATTCTCGTGCTTGTGTGATGGATTTCACACCCATGTCTTAACGTCCTCAAAGAAGTAGCTTGGTCGAAGCGGCCATAATATACTGCATCTTGAGTCGAACAACTTATTTTTAGCCCCATGACATTTACAGATTGTCTTCTTATCTACTAATGAGGCACAACTTCATAAATCCGTGTAATTCTTTTTACGATTATATCTCACTCAGCTGGGATATACCGATAAGTTTTTACGTTGGATTTATTTCTTTAAGTCCAGGAAACCCATAACTTTTAAGTGGCACTTCACTTATTTCCACAAACTGTTCAATGTAGATTTACCTTTTCATTATTTTCACTTCCGGGGTAAGTGACATGGACATGGAATTGGCAGTGTAAGAGGGTGGGTGTAGGTCCTGACAGATAATCTTCTTTTCCTAATAATCAAACTGAAAGTGGAATATTTTTTTTTACAAGTTTCCAAGTGGCGCACAACTTTCATGCATTCCTAGATATTTATTTACATCCAAATCCTGTTTGACATTTGTAAGGATTTACATGCTTATCGAGGATACACACACAATTTACAATTCTCAGATTCCTTGAGTTTGTGCCATACTTTTCCATGGGTCACAAATTGGGTTCCATGATGATATTCTAGACTCAACCTAACCGTCAAGGCTCTGAACTACATTGCTTACATTCCCACGTTCCATTACAAAATAATTCATTGCAGAATTTAACTCGAGAGTTACTTATCAAATTACATTTCAGTTAAAAGTTTTTTACGCATAGTTGACAATTTAAAAATTAGCAGCTCGTCGACACTTCTTGCACATACAGTTAAATATATGAATTTAGTATCAAAGAATTTGCCAATTCTCAGACTTTGGATAGACAGACCTCTAATGCGATTCTCTGGATTTTAGCAAAGGACTGCAAATTTTTACAGGACAAATTCTTCAAAAGTTGAACCGGCTGAATATAAAGCACATATATAAAGCCATAGATAGTAAAGTTGTTTGTCCTGAGGGACCGTCATTCGTTGTCCGGAATCCGGATCGCCAAAATCCATTTTTGCTCTGCCCTCCCAATTCTAAACTTGTGTGGAAGCTTTGGCTGTCATGTTCTGGACGAAAAGCTTTTGGAAGTTGGAATATCCGATTTGGCAATACACCGCACCGCACCACACCCGACACCCGCACCAACCATACAATGTTTGACGTCAAGGCAAAGGATTAGCCTTATTTTCTTGGTGACAACCCCACGTCCGTTCGGATCATGTTTTTCCCACCTACATTGTAGTGCGTATTTGTATTCATTTTCCGTGTCTACCTTTCCGCACGAGCTATTCGCATAGTTAATAATACATGCCAAATGCCTTTTGCTATTTAAGGAACACGGCATCCCCACGCAGGGAAAAGGCACAGGCACGAGCTCAAGCTACATAAAGTTAGAATGCTAGTGTTAGAAATGTTCAAACTTTATCCCGACGATATATCTTGTACTTTAAAGGAAACCCCGCCTGGTTTTTACAGACATGTCCAAGAGACCAAGAGAGTGGACGCCAGTGTGAAGTCTTTTTGATATTAACGCTACCGTGTGTAATAATTTAAGATAGCCAGGAGTGATGAGGTGATAATGGTGATAGATGATATCGAGGATGAGGAGCTACCTGTAATGTAATATCGTGCATGCACTACACAATTTACAAGGAACAGCCGCATGACGGGATGAAACTTTCTTAACAGAGTTACGTTATGTGTGTCAGGTTTCTGGTAATAGAAATGTGGACGGGAGGTCTCAGAACAGATTCACTGGGTTGAGTGTCTTGTACTCGTAGTGGTAGTTATATTCCATGTTAACACATTTAAAGCACTACATCATTTCAAATCCATTTGATTACATTGCACTCTGTCTCCCGAATCAACATTTTTTTTTTGAAGAAAATATATAGGGAGAGAGTTTCTACTTTCTGCACTTTCTTGAGTAAAATTGAGTTTGCCAGACAAAACTCAAGAGAAGACACTTAAACACGGAATCCGGATGTTGTTGATTCGTGTTATTTTATTTTCTTATTTATGTTCGCTCCGCCACTGCCACTACTACTACTGTACGTACGACGGCTAATGGACGACCGGGCTTGAAGCCAGAGGATCTTCAAAGTTATGTAGCCAGGCATCTAGGCAAAATACTGGGAGAGTAATAAAATCATGTATTTTAGCACTGTTTGTTCCTTCTTCCTTCCGAAGAATTTCTTCAGTCTTTTGAGTCGACACTTGGGAAAGTGTTGTGTGTGTTTTCTTCTGGAGGTAGTTAGAGATGTGTTTTGAAAGTCTAACCGTTGTTTTGTTGAATTTCTTATAGGGAAGTGAAGGGAAGTCCGATAAGCCCGTGTGTGTCACATTAGATATCCCCGAGTGTGCCAATCGGGCGGAGGACACAGAAGGAGTACACGGACTAGGAGACACACAGCAGTCGATCTCTCGGGAGAAGAATTCCAAGAAAAATAAAAAGACCAAGTCACCTGAGACAACTGGTGAAGAAGAGACAAGGGGCAAGTCAGTGTTGCCGGGGAGTGAGAACCCGTTCATTACTCCGATCATTCGTCTTTTTCGAAATAAAAGAGTCAGCAAGAGTCCACAGGTATGTTACACAACCAATTTGTCATCATTTTCTTTTTCTCAGACTCTAACCCTTTCTCTACGTACAACGTACGTATCCCATTCTGTATTTATTAGACTTTCTCAAGGTAAATCATTAATTAAGTCTACTCCATTTGTCACTCCATCCCCTCCTCCTTCCCTTCCATTCACTTTGACTGACAATCAGAATCACAATAGAAGAAAACGTAGCAGAGTAGAATAGAATGGAAGAAAATGTCTTTTAAGAGTCAGAGTCCGATTATTTCATCCGAATCGGATCAAATCGGGTAAGGTCGACTACAACCAGGACACCACCAATGAAATGAGTAAAGTTTTGGGTTCTTATCTGTTAGTTAGGGTCAATTGAACTCTCTTAAGGGGTTGACTGAGACTAATGTGAATCATTAGCTTCCATCTCAGTCAGTCAGTCTCCATCGGGACTCATTCCTTCACTTTTTTACACCTTCTTTTCTTTCCTTTCTCCTCTAATGTATAAGAACGAGTATTTGGTGACCATTTCGTCCACACTGTGTCTGTATGTGTATGATTCTTCCACTTTCCAATCTGATGGTCCGTCACAAGTTTTTTTTTTCTTTTTTGCGAAAAAAGTAAAATTGCTGATAAGAGGGAAATATATTATGTATGTAATCTGATTTCCCAAGTTTTAGAAGAATCAAATTGGTGCCATGCATAAGCACATTTCCGGGTGTGCTTGTGTGCTATGTATGTGCTATGTGCTGACATGATATCCTCGGAACTTTCCCTAATAGACCCTGACTCTGACTCTAGAGAAAAGTCACCTCGTTAACAGGAGTTGAGTTGTTGAAGGGGATCATTTTTTTTTGACTTTGCTCTTCATATTATGTACTATGAGGAAGTAGAATTATGCATTATTAAAAACTTTTTAATGACGGATAGTAAGGAATAGAATTGAATACTATTCATACGAGGAAACATTATTCCCTTTTGTACATCAACAGTCAACAGCACACACACAAGAATTTCAAACTCAATGCTCAATGAAGTGAAGAGTTGAAGTATTATGTTTACTTAATTGGGAAAATTGTGTACAAATGTAAGTTCGTTGTTCAGAGAGTCCAATTAAAGTTCGAGAGTCAAGACAGAACAGTAATAGTACATAGTGTAGAGTTGAGACAAATGAGCCTTCGAATTAGTTACACTTTTTGTATGTACATGAACATGTACATGTACATGTAAACCTTACAAACAACATCACACAAGTTTTCAAGTGTGGAGTGTGGACTGTAGATTTGATCTTTACATGTGTGCCCATTAAAGTGAATGCATGTGAGGAAGACATAAAAGTGTGCCACCACCAATTCATTAACTTTGTAACATTCATCACTCCAATGCAATGAATGAATGATTAGTGGGAGGAGTTAAGAATCAGCCCTTGTGTACATTTGTTCTAATACACGGACAGAGACAGACTCTATCCCACTTTTCTTAATTATTAAAGTCGACTCAATGTTAACACGACAAAATCGTCTTCACTATTCTGCTTTTCCAGGACTCCCAATTCCTTAATCAATGCTCTCTATTCTTAAACATTTACAGAGTGCACAGTCCATAGGATTAGTTCGTTTGCTCGTTAACCAAGTTGGAATATTGATTCACAATTCACACATTATATTTATGTGCTTTCACGGGTAACTGGCAAAGCTTTATGGTTCTTGAGATATCTTGCAAGTCTATTTGTAAAAAACTGAAGCAATGATATGCTTGTTAATATTGTCCTGTCTTTACGGAAATGCATTCATGCAAGTTTGAATAACCAGTATCGTTGACTGATTGGTACTATGAGCATAAAATTATAACTTGTTTGAATTTTGAAATTCCTTAAATCTTAACTCGTTGTCCAATCGCTTGTAATTTTTAATGCAGTGCTGATTTTCTATTCCTATTCTAAATCTGAGTTCAAAATATTTCGGCAAAGTACTAAGGTCGGTTATGTCGTCAGTTTTATTTCATGTCACGAGTACATCGTATTAGAATAAAATGTGAGGCCAAAAAGTGGAAGAATTTTTTTTCTTCGAGAAGAATGAATGGGTTCAAACATTTTGGTATCCCTTATTGTATACATTACAAGTTCAACTCGTGCCGTTGAACTGAACAGGGCAGTCGGGAAGACCTTCGTCATGTCATGTCATGGGAAACATTTTTCTGTATCCATGAAGAATTATTTGTCTGGACGTTAGGGAAATGTTTGTGTAACGAGGAAATCTGTTTTCAAATGAGGAAAGGCATGCAGGGGAAGGTATACAGGTTTTAACTCTTGTTGACGGAGACAAGACATAAGACATTGCATGGATTGGAGTCAAAAGAGCTAAATTTAGCTGAAAATCGACATGTAAATGACTTCATCTTACATCACCCGGTTCAACGTACACACGAGAGAGCGAGAGAGAGAGAGAGAGAGTGACTGTAAAGTAAAAATAGTGACTCCACCCTCCAATTGTTCTTTAATTAAATCACCCGTTTTCCCACTTGACTAATGATGGTTTTACTACTCTACGTCTACACTACGACTACACTATCCGTTGAGTCAAGGGAAGGGATGATTAACTAAATAGCATGGTAGAATAATTTAGTGTTATTTTTTGTACCAGCTGTACGGTTAGGTTTGTAGGTAATCAAACTGACAATTCCGATGTTAAACAGTAGTAGTAGTAGCAAGTTGTGCTATGGGGACCAGGGGAATGGAGATAATGGGGAATGTCGACGGCTCTACTGTTCGTGGAATTCCAAAGCACCGGTTTTTAAATCACTCAAATGTAAAATGTTTAATGGCGTCATAAAATAAGATAAGATCCGTTCCCTGACACTATTGGCATGTGTCATGTCCCGCCATTACCAATTCCATTGCCCTCATTTAAAAACCATTTGGAATGGATTTGTTGAAGAGTTGTGGAGTATTATGGTTGAGACAAAGGGAAGGAAGGCTTCAAACATTTTCCAGGTTACATGACTTTTATACCATACTTTACTATCTGCATTCTCACCCCCAAACCATTTGCTTACTCAAATAAACGCTTCCATAAATAAGGATTTTTTTTGTATTCAGGTTTAACCAAATAAAATTAGGTGTAAGTGTAGTAATTTTAGGGTTGATCATAATCTTTTTCATTCTGAACAAGAGAGCTAGAATCTTAATCGTTTGTGCGGTAAAAAGTGAGGCTCCCTCTAACGAGAAATCTTTCGCTAATGGTAAACGCACCAGAAACACCATCTTGGAAAATCATTGAAAAGTAACAAGTCACTTTGTCCACCTTTGCTCTTGTCAGGCTCAAACTTGAGAAAAATTGATAACAAATGATTTCCAACTGAAATTGAGGATAATATTAGACGAAGACGGTAGAATTGAGGCAAGGATCCAAGGAAGAGAGAGCATGAGAGAGCAAGACGCTCAAAAAGGCCATACCTCTCCAATGCTAGTTCTTTTAAAATGGAATCCTTAGGAACTAGAGTAGAGCGTTTTCAATATTTCAATGTAAAATCTCTTGTAGGAAGTATGGGGGCAGATTTTGGAAGGAAGGCATTTCCCATTGAGTCAGACATGAGAAAGGAAGTCCAAACTAGTCGAGCACACCGATTTGAGTTTAATGAGGTGTGCAAACGGAAGGCATCCACAGCCTCCACATTTGACGCTGTTGGCTGTTTCTCTGCTCTTCTTGATAACAGACGAGGATGAATCGATTAGGGTCCAACTCATGATTAAGAAATTAGGTAGGAGCAAATGATTTACCATGTTTTTGAGGGGGGGGGGAGGCGGGTCTAACCCACAGGGCACATTACAATACTGTCTAGTTTCATCATTTTTAGACAATCGGAGGAGCAAACGCAAGAGGGGGGGGGGGAAGAAAATGAGACGTGATGTTGTTTAATTCACTCGTAAAATACTTTGTGGTTCCCATTCGACCTATTCAACTCATTCCACATCTGCAACCTCAAACAACCTTACTTGTTTAGTGGTGTGTAATTCGATCACTTCAAACAAGATTATATTCGAATACATATTTTCTTCCTTCACATAAGGAGTAGAATATAAAAAAAATAGGAAAGAAGCATATAAGATTCTGCAAGCAGCGGCTCCCTGTTCTGGATAAGGGTTAGAAAGATGAGTAGAGATTGAACACATTTATTGCGGTTGACGTAACTGTAAAGGAGAGAGAGAGAGGGGGAGATATGTACTAGCAGTAATACGAACTTCTATTAAGAATTTATTTTGTCCAATAGTTTTATAGATTCTTCCAAGTCAGTATGTTATGTACTAAAATTCAGACTGGCTAATTTAAAGATCTGATATTTTTTTCGTTTCAGGATAAAGACGTGGAGAACGGAGAAGTCGCAACGGAGTTACTGGAGAAGGACAAACAGTTGATTAAGGGGGGCGGTGGGGATGAAAATGGGGTGGGGGAAACGGAGAAGGTAATGGAAGAGGGGGTTGAAACAGGGACAGGGGTGGAGCCACCGGATGGAGACCATCTCTCGGCTAAACAAGAAAACAAACTGTCGGAAGTAAGTGAAGATAAACCGGAACCACGCACGGATCCATCCATCCATCTTTTTTTTATTTTAAATTTATTCCTCTTTTGTTTATCATCTCCTGTCCTGTCTTCCGTCTCGTCTGTGTGTATCTTTAATCTTTTGCATGTAAACATCCTATTTTTTTTCCATACATGGAAGGTTGGACGGTTAAGCAAAACAGCACGTGGAAGAACCTCTGTCCATGAGGAAATAGCTTCAGTGCACTTTCCATACTTTAGGGAAATTTAACTCTCAAGACTTTTGTGAGTCTCATTTTGTAACGTTAACCGGGTTCATGAATGGAGTGGTTTTGTAAGGGGATTTGATTCAAGGTTCATTGATTCAGTGTTTGACTGACTCTTAGGAGACTCGGACGATGAGTGGTGAAAGTAAAGAGAAAGGAGTCGGTGGGAAAGGGCCAGAGTCACCAGGAGCCAAACCCACGCCAAAATTGTGGCGACAAAGGATTACTAGTCTTCCGAGACTAAGTAAGTGGATCTTGGCTGGGATTTGCACACTCCTCGTCCTTTTGACTATTCTTGTGACAATTGTCGCTTGTCGAGCCACCAAAGCTATTGACATTGGAACTCTCATCATTGGAGGAAAATTCATCAACACGATCACCTCTTGTGGACAAATCCAAGGGTATGTGTTAGTCTACAAAACAAACTTTGTGTATGAATTTTAGGATCACTCACGAACTACACGACTTGAAATTATAAGGGAGTGGGAATCAGTTGTTTCCTCCCGTGTATATGTATATGACTAACTGATAAAGAAATATTATATCGTGTAGAATTGTTGAGAATGGGGGTTACGCATTCCGTGGGATCCCTTATGCTTTGCCACCGGTCGGGGAACTCCGATGGAAACACGCCAAAACACATCATCAACTGGACCACTGCTGGAACGGAACTTATTTGGCTCACAATCATTCCATGCCTTGTTGGCAATTTTACCGCAATGTGAGTTTTTCAAAAGAATTAGTTTAGGTTTATATTTAGTATTAGAGTTAATTTTTTTTTTAAATTAATATGTAATGCAAATAAGCACATTGGACTCAATATTATTTTATAATTATGACGTGTATTCCATGATAGGGATCATATGATGGCTCGGAAGATTGTTTGTACCTCAACGTGTAAGTCAAAATATTGTATTGTAACATAGCAATCTTGGAGTCTAATCAGAAGAGAATACTTTCATTCATTCATATCATATATTTTCAGGTACACTCCAAGAGTTTACTACGACACACCAGTCCCAGTCGTCGTGTTCATTGGGGGAGAGTCATTGAATGGCGGTCAGTCTTCAAGTTTGAGGCCATCTGCAGCATTGGCTCGTGCCAAAAATACTTTATTCGTGTCTGTGTCGATTCGGAGGTCTGTTCTTGGATTCCTCACAGCTGATATTCTCACGAGGAAGTAAGCACAGATTTCAATGTTACATCAAACATTCCTAAAGGCATAGACAAGGCACTCTGGAGAAAACACGCAAGCTTTCTCCACCGTACTTTCTCCTTCCTCAAAGATTGCATTACTAACCCATGAACTTTGTGTACCTTAGCTCCTACCCGATGACGTCTGGAAATTATGGACTCTCTGATCTTATAGCAGCTCTTCAGTGGGTCAAATACAATGTGGAACATTTTGGTGGGGACAAAAACCACGTGACACTTTTAGGACATGAGGCAGGAGCAAGTCTTGTCTCCGCTCTCACGACCAGTCATATGAGTGAAGGGCTTTTTCATCAAGTGTGGCTCTCTGGTGGATCTCCACCATCTTCTCTCATTAATTTCCAGGTAATCATCATAAAATGTTGTGCTCATGAATACATTAGCTGTAGCTGTGTATATAGTGGTCAGATTATATCTTTGGATTTGGAATGGGAGTCTGTAGTCTGTAGTGGGTTTGTATTGGATTCCATTGAGTCTATCATCCCTTGACTGAGAATCAGGTAGAAGAGAGTAAAGTGGAGGTCTTAACGATCCGCTCCCAGTTTATTTGAAAGGAAACACGTTCCTAGTCGCAGTTTTCTTCCGCAGAGTTGCCCTGGTCTGGCTCCAAGCTAAAATCGTGACATTGGACAGATTACTTTTGCAGTGGTGGAAGAGTCGTAGTGGTCGTGGTCGTAGTCGAACTCCAAAATAACGCTCTTTACCTTTTACTTTACGTTCATGGAAAGTATGTGTGCATACGAGGGTTGTCCCATAAATATTGTCGTACCGCGAATTGGTTACCTTGTTATCCAGATTTCGTTTGTTGTTTTT